>APFE031140974.1:157151-173209 GCA_000404065.3 Pinus taeda
AGAGATTGTGTGCAGCGGAGGATCATGTTACTTTCGTACATTCCAACGGAGGATCAGGATGCTGATATTCTGACGAAAGCTCTCACCAGGAGCAAATTCGAGTACCACCGAGGCAGGATAGGGGTTGATGATAATCCATGTCTTGTCGAGAGGGAGTGTTGAGATTGAAACAAGATGATGGAGCTTAGTGAAAAGAGTCGCCTTCACTAAGTGGGCCCGCAGGCTATTTTTGGCGCAAGTCTATTTTTAGACTATGTCTATTTTTAGACATATGGATCATGTATATGGATTGCAGGTTACTGTTTATGGATGATTGATCAAGTTGGAAAAATAGATGGACTTCTATTTTTGATGAAAGTGTGAGTGATCACAGTGTGAGTGATCAAGTCTATTTTTAGACTGGCTGTCAAAAATAGAAAAGTCAAATATTATTATCTCACAATAATATTTGGACTATAAACTTTGTCCTATTCTCTTGGAGCACTTCAGTTCGAGCTACGGATGTGGCACATGCAATTGCATGAAGGAAATACGTGGTTCTTATGGGTTAGTTGAATATTTGCATGCATGACTTCAGTTAGAACTCAAGTGAGTGGAGTTTAGTGGACTGGAGGTGCAGTTGATGGAGCTGTGTTCAGTTTAGCTTTGTTAAACTGGTTGTATTTAGTCTAACTGGCAAATAGACTAGAGATGAGTTGGGTGAATTAGTTATTAATAAATTCACAAGTTATTAACTCATAATACAACTAATGAATACATCAGTTAACTCAGTTGCATGTCAGTGCATGTTCAGTTCAGCAGGGACAGGTGTTAGAGAATCAGATTGCTATCAGTTGTGACTATAGTTGTGCATCAGATCTTGCATAATCAAGGGATTGAGTATGCCAATGAGTTTGCCCACGTATTTTCCCACATTGTAGCTTGTGCTCACGTGATTTTTCCAAGTAAATACGTGGTTGCCTTGAATTATAATCAGTTCTTGAGCAGGTATTGAGCAACGGAGGCAGGCAAGCAGCGAAGGAGATTTGAGCCAGTGATTGATTCAGATCTGAGCTGTATTGTGTGTAACAGAGTGGAGATACTTGTGAGAAGTATTATGCTGTGTAATGTTACATGACTCAATCATTAATATACAGATAGTTGGGGTTTTTAGCGAGATGCTTTCCCCGGGATACATACTGTGTTAATGTGTGAATGCTCTTGATGTTTTATTGTTATTGATGCTGCTATATTGATGATCAACGTAGAGGAGCTTATGTATTGTGTATGTTTTCCGCAATAGTACATGATCAGGATAATCTTTGTTGAATATGTGTTAAATTATTCAAAATTTCTACAAAAAGTTAACAGAGGTAAATGCAATCATACTTTAGAGCTTGTTGGATTTGCAGCGACAAGGACCGCTCCAAATCAGTCATGAGCAGGAGGAAAAAACTAATGGGGCATATGGCAGCAGGTCTCATAGTAGGCACAGGTCGGCTCCATCTAAAACCATCCAAGATGGAAGATTGTTGGACACTCCGGCAAGGAGAAGGGATAGACACAGGCATGATTCTAGTTATGATTAAGATAGGCACTATGATTGTCATCAGTATCATCCTTATAGGAGGAGTGATAGGGGGTATTTGTCGGATGAATTTAAGAAAGCAAAGCCACCTTCTTTTGATGGGGAAATGAAGAAACCACAGGATGGAGAAGCATGGTTTCTTAGCATGAGGAAGTTCTTCAGGTTGCATGAATACTCAGAGAACATGAAAGCTAGAGTAGCTACCTTCAGCCTCAAAGGTAAAGCAGACATTTGGTGGGAAGATGTGAAGAATGTCAGGTGTATTCATGAGGAAGATTAGCCTTGGAGTGAGTTTGAGCGGCTATTTAAGAAGATGTACTTGTCAGAAAGGTACTTTGATGACAGGGCAAAAGAAATTTATTAACTAAAGATGGGTTCCATGATAGATGATGAGTACACTAGTAGATTCTTGGAGTTGCTAAGGTATGTGCCTTATCTTACTGAGGAAAAGGCCAAGATTCAGAGGTTCATTAGTGGATTACCGGTTGCATTCAAAGACAAGATCAAGTTCGATGAGCCTATATCATTGGAGGAGGCCATTCGAAAGCTAAGACATTGCTATGAACAATTGAAGCACAAAACTAAGACTAAGTCAGACTTGAGAGGTGATGTAAAGAAAAAAGGCAAATGGGATAAAAAGCGAGCAAGGCCATAGAGTACAGATAACAAGGAGAATGTTGCACCACCTAAGAAGTTCAATGCATCAGATAGAGGACAAGGATAACAACCTCAGGATTAGAGTAAGGAGCTCGTGCGTTGTTGGACTTGTGGCAAACACCACCTTAGAAGAGATTGTCCACAACATCAGAGTGGTAGACCTCAGATATACAGTGCGCAGGAGGCACATACTATTGGAGATGTAGGCCAAAGTATTCCTTGTATCTATGAAGTTGACAACAGGCAGGTCGAGCATTAGGCATCTATCATTGAGATGGACGATAAGCTCTGTGATTAAGTTATTTCTATTTCTATTCACCCTGAATCTAATTATAGCTATGTTAGTCCTGACTTTGTGGATAAGTGTGGTTTGAATAAGGAGTTGCATGCAGAGTCTTGGTTAGTGTAGTTGGATACAGGTACGAAGAAGCGAGTTCATCATTGGGTAAGAGCTTGTGCATTTGATTTGAATGGTATGCCTATCGCATCACATCTGAATATATTACCGTTGGGTTCATACAATATGTTATTGGGCATGGATTGGTTGTATTTACGTAGAACCAAGGTTGACTGCTATGACAAAGCTATTTAGTGTGTCGATGACAATGGAGAACCAAGAGTATTGCAAGGTAAGAAGAAAGCCACATCAGTTAGGATGGTGACATCTATGCAAGCAAAGCGTAGCTGCAGGAAAGTGCGAAAGCTATTTGCACTACATATTTCTAGTGATAAGGGTAAGGAGGTTGAGGATGCAGATGTGTTGAATAAGTACCTAGTTTTACAGTAGTTCAGGGATGTATTTCCTTAAGACATCACAGAGTTTCCACCTCATAGGGAGGTATACTTTTCTATTGAGTTAGTGCCAAGGGAAACTCCAACATCGAAAGCACCTTACATGATGAGCACACCCGAGTTTGTTGAGTTAAAATTATAGATGGAGGAGATGTTGGACAAGGGATACATTAGGCCAAGTGTATCACCTTGGGGTGCACTAGTCTTGTTTGTGAGGAAGAAAGATGGTACCCTGAGATTATGCATTGATTACAGGTAGTTGAACAAAGTGACTGCCAAGAACATGTACCCTTTTTTGAGGATTGATGACTTGTTCAATTAGTTGAAAGGAGTAGTGGTGTTCTCGAAGATTGACTTGAGATCTAGATACCATCAGGTACACATCAAAGAGGGTGACATATATAAGATTGCATTTAGGACCAGGTATGGGCATTATGAGTTTGTTGTGATTCCATTTGGATTAACTAATGCTCCAACTATGTTCATGTGTTTGATGAATAGTGTGTTTCATACATATTTGGATATGTTTGTTATTGTGTTCATTGATGATACATTGGTATATTTTAAAAATGAGGAAGAGAATGTTGAGCACTTGGCAGCAATGTTGATGTTGTTGAGAGAGAATCAGTTGTAGGTTAAGCTCAACAAATGTAGTTTCTTTCAGATGGAGCTACACTACTTGGGAAATGTTGTCTCCAAGGAGGGCATTCTAGTAGATCCAGAGAAGATAAGGGCTATCATGGAGTGGGTAGCTCCTAAGAGTGTGGATGAGGTGAGAACTTTCATGGGCCTGGCAGGCTACTATAGGAGGTTCATCAGGAACTTCTCGTAGATTTCTTATCCTATCACATCATTGCAAAGGAAAGGTAAGAAGTTTGAATGGACTGAGGAGTGTGAGGGTAGCTTTGAGCAATTTAAGCAATTGTTGACACATGCACCAATACTACATATTGCAGATTTGTAAAAAGAGTTCGTAGTATGTACAAATGCCTACAAGAGAGGGTTTGGTGAAGTCCTTATGTAGGATGGAAAGGTGGTCTATTATGAGTCCCAGAAACTAAACGAGCACGAGTAGAACTATCCCACGCATGATCTCGAGTTGTTAGTGATTATACATGCATTGAAGATGTGGAGACACTACCTTCTTGGCAGGAAGTTTGTGCTTATGAGTGATCAAATTGGGTTGAGGTATTTGTTTGACCAACCAAATATAAATTCCAGGCAGGCTAGATGGTTGGCCACAATCAACGAGTTTGACTTTGAGATTAGATACATCAAAGGCAAGGAGAACTGAGTGGTAGATGCTCTTAGTAGGCGGGTACAGGTGAATCACTTGGCAGCTATGAGCTCTTATGGGATAGATTTGGAGGATAGGATCTTGCAGGCAAGACAATAGGATGTCAAATATATGGAGATTGTGCACAGGTTGCAACAGGGTGATAGTACAAGTACAAGTCATGGTACAGGTGCAGGTACATGTACATGTAGTGGTATAGGTGCAGGTACATGTACATGTAGTGGTATAGGTACATGTGGTAGTATAGGTACAGGTGCAGGTGCACAAGACTTGGATTATTGTCTTACGGTAGATGGATTGGTCAGGTTTCGAGATAGGATATATGTGTCAAATAGTAGTGATTTCAAGAAGGTGATCTTGAGGGAGTTTCATGCAAAACCATATTCAAGTCACCCAGGTTATCAGAAGACACTCATGGCGGTGAAGAGATATTACTATTGGCCAAATATGAAGAGGGATGTAATAGAGTTTGTGGCTATATGTTTCGACTATCAGTGAGTGAAGGCAGAGTGAAAACATCCAGATGGATTACTACAATTGATCGCTATCCCAGATTGGAAATGGGAGGTCAATTCCATGGATTTCATCACAGGGTTGCCGAGGACAGTGAAGCAGCATCACTTGATCATGGTCATTGTTGACAGGTTAATAAAGGCTGCACACTTCATTCCAGTGAAGTCTACTTTCTCAACTAGTGATGTGGCACAGGTATTTATTAGAGATGTGGTTAGACTACATGGTGTCTTGAAGAAGATTGTGTCAGACAAGGATGCAAAGTTCACTTCCAAGTTTTGGAAGGAATTATTCGCAGGTTTGGGCACAAAGTTGGCCTTCAACACAGCTTATCATTCGCAGACAGATGGACAGACAGAGAGGGTCAATAGGATTTTAGAGTACATGTTAAAGATGTATGTGATGCATAAACAACGGAAGTGGGAAGAGTATCTCCCTCTGGTCGAGTTTGATTACAACAATGATTATCAGGAGTCCTTTTGAGGCATTATATGGGCATAGTTGTAACACCCCCATCAGTTGGAGTGATCTAGCTAGCAGGATATTGATTGGACCAGATATGTTGGCAAAGATGGAACAAGAGATGTAGGTGATCAAGAAGAATCTTAAGGCAACATAGGATAGGTAGAAGAGCTATGCTGATAGGAATAGGTTGTTCAAGGAATTCCTGGTTGGGGAACATGTGTACTTGCACATCAAATCGAAGAAGATATCATTGCAAATTGGATCATGTGCTAAGCTGGCACCACAGTTTTGTGGACCCTTTAGTATCAATGAGAGGATTGGGCCAGTATATTATCAACTTGCACTGCCTCCGACAGTGAAAGTCCATGATGTTTTCCATGGCTCATTACTTAAGAAGTATGTTAAAGATGTTGATCATGTTATTGACTGGTCTGTATTGCAGGTGGAACCAGATGGAGAATTCCAGCCAGAGACCTAGTGTGTATTGCAGAAAAAGGCACTCATCCCCCAGAACTGAGCAACAAAGCAAGTTAAAGTGCAATGGAAGCACTTTGGGCCCGATGAAGCTACTGGGGAGATGGTGGATCAAATGCAGACTATGTATCCTTCCTTATTTGTCGGTCAAGGCAAGGCAACTTGATATGGCGGGTTGGTGATTATTTATGGTGGTTTGGTAGTTTCTTTATGGTGGTTTAGTATTTTCTTATGATGGCTTGGTATATTCTTCATGGTGATTTAGTATTTTCTTTATGTTGGATTAGTATATTCTTTATGGTGATCGATATATGTTGTATGATGGTTGATATATGCTATATGATGTTTTTGATATATGCCTGTTGACAAGGTTAATCCTCTTTGCGGATAGAGACAATCCCTCTAGCCCAATGAGTGGGTCTAGCAACTGAAGGGACAATCAACTAGACATATTCCTAGATTATAATTGAAAAATAGAACAAGAGAGAAATCCTACCTTGCTCTGATGCTAATCTGATTTCTTTGTTGAGATCCTCGAACCGCTTGTGTCACAACCTTGTTCATGCTTCTTCCAGCTCTTATGTACCTGCACAAACAACCAAGAGACAACAAAGCATGCCAAAAACAATAGCAAATCCAATAATAACCTATTTAGATGATCAAGGAATGCCAAACCAATACATACATGAACATATATATATTTCAGGAAGATGAACCAACAGTTGTATTATTATTTAAAGAATAAAGGGGAAGCTTACAACCATAGGCTTGATGTTGACAGGCACTCCTTGAGTGGTAATCCAAGTCCAACCAAGAAACTATCCAACACTCCTTCTCCAAGTCTAATGCATAACCTCTAAGCACAAGCTGAGCATAGGGGTGCAAATAGACATAGATACCTCATTTGGGAATGGTAGAGGGGGAATTTATAGGCTGGGAGAGGGAGTTAGACCTCCTCCAAAGATAGGATTAGCCTCACATATTAAGGAGTTAGCTCATAGGGATGAGACAAAGAGGTCAAATTAGGAGGATTCGACCTCATTTATGCGAAACCACCTCCAGCTCATCGCTTTGGAAGCTTCTAGATCACGAAGCTTCTCATCCTCTTTGGGAAAGCTTCCTTTTTGAGATCATTGCCAGTATGAGAGAGAACAAATTCATGTCATCACTGGCTTAACATGGTGCAATAGGAAATCATCACAATTTTGAGCTTCATAAGGGCGATGATTCTTATTTTAGGGTTTCATGAGCCATTTCTTCAGGGAAAGCTCCAGATATTTTCCAAGCAAAGTTAAAGGAGGGATATGAGTTGTATACATTGATGAGTATACTGTATAATGATCATGTTCAGGCACTTCAGGGTATGTCACAGGGAATTATAGGAGGCATTACAAAATACTATGTAACAGATGCCCCCTAAATCATGAAGGCAAAACGAGGAGTGATGACTGAGATGATTTACGAGCTTTTGGAAAGGACGGGGACATGCACTGTCAGGAGACCTACAAATCAAGGACGCATATACATATACATATATGAGATCAGGACATGAATCCATGGTATGGGCGCAACCATCCAGATGATGAAGACTAGATAAAAGATCCATGGTATGGGCGCAACCATCCATAAAATAAGAATCATCAAGAATATAAAGTCTCACGGTATGGTCAGAACCATATCTATAGTAGAAACATGTGTACAATCATGAATAACATAAAAATCCATGCAGCCTGAGCCATAACAGACAAGACTCACAGTTTGGTGCTCCATCCTGACCCGATCGATGTACAAATCCTAACATGCGAATAAACGTGTTGAAGTCGAACATGCTAGAAAACCACCTGATTATTGCCTAATGATGTGGACCGTTAATAGGTATGAGAGAAACCACCAATAATGACAATGACCCTCAAGGTACAACAGTACAATCCGTGAATGTGATAATGAAGTTGAGGTCAAACACTTGTGGAATCACCCAATCGAAATCCAATAATGAAGACTTGTTGTCAGATGCGAAGAACTGACCATTAAGGCATGACAACTCTAAGGTACTGAAAGGGAGTTCCTAAGTCATCTTCCTAGATAGTGAGCTGAAGTCAATAGGAAGTGACGTGTCGAAGGAGGGAAATGATGAATCCCTCATCATCGACACGAAACAAGGAATAAAGTGGAATGATATTCAAGACTGTAGCAATGACTCGAACAATGTATAGGTAAATAACTACAAATTGGACTTTTGTTGAACATATTGGTGACATGACTCTATAGTGTGGCAGCATTTGACTAAAAAGGGGACTAAAGGTCATGATGAAAGTGTGGAATAGTCAAATGAGAGGCAAGATGGATCACCCAAACCCGGGAGGACAAGTGACTGAGTGAGGATATCCTAAACCCGACACGAGAGGAGAAGAGTGTCATGTTTAAGAGTGACATGTTGCCTATACAAAGGATGTCTCATCTTCATTTCCCCCCGCTATTTCTAGCGAGTACCACAATTATTTTTATCGCAGGCTTGAAGGGGATATCATATGCTTGTTATGTAAGTTCATTCTTTGAATGAATCCATCCTAGTAAGTTTTATGAGCCCTAGGAAGGAGAAACTCGGTCTCATCATGATGACGAGCCTTTCGTCGCAAAATTTTAATGAGCCCAGCGTAAGAAAAACTCGGTATCTTTTTCATGTTTAGAGAGTTTGAAGAAGAAACGAAAAAGAAAACTCCATCATGTCCCTTTTCATAATTTGTCCCTCGAATCTGTAAAGGTAGAAAACAATATCCGAGGAAACCTCTTGACCATGTCAACCAAGGTGTACCTTTTTTCGTAAACAGTCAGTCTCAGCCCAAAAAAGGGGTAAATGTATACTAAGGTGACGTCGATTCATTTACCTTAACGAGTTCGAAATGACAAGTACTCGACAATCTTTTCAATTTTCGAGAGTCAGAAAAGAGATGAAAGATGACCCCAGGGGGGTTCCTTTTTCGTTTATTTAATGAGTCCAAAAAAAAAAAGATAAAATAAAACTCCAAGAATTAGTCAATAATGATCACTGTTCACATTGAAGGCACCTGCAACTGCACAAGAAACACACCCATCACTAATATCAAGAAAACATTAAAATATTACAAAAATATTCGACAAAATGACTTTTAAAACTTCTAAATAAGTAAAAGTAATTTCATTTTTTACCATTTTACCAAACTAAGCTCTGAAAGTGCTTTTGTGCCCTAATTTCCTTGATTTCCCAGTGGTTGTTGCGGGAGACCCAGGGTACCATTTCACGATCCGTCTGCGACAGGTAAGAGCCTCATCCTTGCTCTTGTATTTCATTATTTTTTTTTATGCAATTTTAAATGTAGATTTTGGGTTAAAAAGGAGGATTTTAAAATTTTAGGTTGTTAGCGACCATCGCGAGTATGGTCGTCAGACCTACGATGGTCGCGCTCAAGCCTAAAGGCTCGCACAATGCCATCGCACTGTTCTGAAAAACAGGCGCGATGGCACCGAGAGTGATTTTTTAAAGTTGAAAGCTCTCTTTTAAGCCAAATTTGATGAATTTTATCCTTGTAAAAAGCATTAATAAGTATTCAAATGTTGTTTGCAGGAGTATGGTCTTGGATTGGAAAGAAAGAGGCCATGAGGCCGAGGATTTCCAAGCATCTCAGGATTCGGCATGCATAAATGCTTTGAGGGGTTGTGGCCTACTAAAATTATTCCGGACCACAGGGTTGAGGGCTTAGATGGAGTTGCTGCCCTATCTAATCAGCCTTTGGGATGTAGATTGAGAGATCTTCATCATCAAAGGGAAAGAACTGGAACTAGAGGAGATGGACATCTATTTCATCAGGAGATTATCCCATCGAGGAGAACCATTTCAACTCTTTGGATCTCACCAAGGAGCTGAGTACCAGGAGTCTAGTCCATAGATACTATCCTGGTGCCGAGATAACCAACGGAGGTAAGGTGAAGATTGCAACAATCACCAATAACCTCATTCTGAGAATAATTTTGTTCACCATGGTGCATGTATCTGGCACACAAACTTTGCATGAGGCCTCCAAGTCTCAGTCTCAGTACGCTATCGCATGTTTGACCCCTACCATCCTCAACTGGCGTGGAGGCTTTTGGGGGAATATGAAGTGCCAACTGACCAAGGGTAAGCACGGACACTTGAAGAAATTCGGGTTCGGTTCTATACTGGTGACCTTCTTCTTGGAACGAATACCACTCCTCTGGTATCAGTGGGCAGAAGTACCACGTCCTGCCCCCGAGATCCGAGGCTTGTGAGATGGAGCCAGCTCATGCCTCGAGGAGGCATAGGTCAACATATGCATTATCCACCACAGTTCTTCACTTGGCTTAAACACAAACTACTTATGGTAGATGACTATGCTTATGCCGACACAAATTTCAAAGGGGATCTAGATCTACCTTTGCCATTAAGCGAACAGTGGACCGACGCAGGTGAAAACTTGTTTTTTGAATTTTTTTCAAGTTTTTATGATTTTTATAAAAGTGTGAACCACGACTCAACTTATGATAAATGTGTGGATGTGGGACCAGAGAGACCACTAGGCATGTCACCAATAGCACGACAAGCTGCCCATCTATAGTGGGTGTGGACTATGAGGAAGGGGTTCACCCCTTAGCTGAGATGGAATGCAATCTAGAGGCAATCATTTGAGGGGTTTTAGGTTATGCCACTATCGACGATGTTCCACTGCGTTGGTAGAGACACACTATGGGAATCTCTGCGAGATTGCGTCGGCTGTTAGGTTGAGTGATCAAGGCGATCTCTTGCTATCATGACCACCGTGCAGTTTGATAGTTCATCTAGTCTTTTACACATTTTGTAGGCTTTGAAAGACAAGTGTCTTAGAACACTCTATTTTTGGCATTTTGATGTAAACACTTCGCAGACGCAATATATATATCTATATATATATATATATATATATATATATATATATATACACACACACACACACATATATATGTTTTATTTCTACTTATGTATTCATAAAATGATTCAATTTTACAAATGACACAAATGTCTATCAAGGATAAAATTTGCTAATGTATCAGTCAATGTATTTAAATTACGTGGAATATGTTGATATGTAATGTAATCAAAATTTCTTTCCAGAAATCTAACATGTAGATACATACACAATATTTGTGGATTTCTTACTGAATAATGATTGTTTAATTGTAACACAATGAGCTACGAATCCAATTTGACAACTAAATCCCTAATGCCAAGAGCAACTGCTTCTGACAAGAGTTCAATAACTGCACTATATTCAATAATATTATTGATTGTTTGACCAAGGAAGATACCTTGTAAGTTAATCAGCTCACCATTAAGGTCATAAAGTACCCATCCTACGGAAGATAGGTTCCATGTGCTATGACAAGCACCATCAACAAAACCAATGTAATGACCTGATGACATTTGCAAACCGAGTGGAACACAGGGTAAGTAGAAAAACATATGTATGCAAAGCAAACAAACACACCAAAAATCAAAACGCACACTAATGAATTAACACACTAATGTACAAAAGTTATTACACAAATCTCACACATAATACTTTTTGAGAGACAACTCATTACGGGGCTGTGACAATGCATCTCCCTGATAATCACATAGCTCATTGGCACCTTTCTGTAAGACACACTTGACAATGTAGGGCCCATGTCACATGGGTTAGAACTTACCTATCCCCAATTTATCGTTGGCTTGATCGTAAAGAAGGACCAAGTCGCCTTCAGTGAAAGTGCGAGGAGAAACGGTTTGGTGAAAATGAGATTTGACCCATTTCTTTTGAGCTTTGATGACCATCGCAGCAATGTGACGAGTCTCGTCGAGTCTCTCAAGATACAGTAGCCACTCTTCTTCAGACGAGGTATTCAAAAGATGTCCGAGAGCTAGTTTAAGCGAAGGGATTTCACATTCGATTGGAAGAGTTGCCTCTAAACCGTATACTAGATAAAACAAAGTGAATCCAGTGACCATCTTAGCTGAAGTTCAGTAAACCCAAAGAGCTAAGAATAACATTAAACGCCAATATTTTATGTGCTTCCTAATGGTACGTTGAAGCATAGAATTCAAAACCTTATTGATTGCTTCAACTTGGCCAATGGCCTATGGATAATATGGACTTGAGCTATCATATCGAAGGCCCAACTAAGCAGTTAGCTCTGCCATCATGTGCTGACGAAAATGTGATCCATCGTCAGTCACGATAGCTTGAGGGACACCAAAACGTGTTATAACGTGGTTAAAAAGGAATTGCATGGCAGTAATACTGTCAGCATTGTATGTAGGCATCACCTCAGCCCATTTCATAAAATAGTCGACGACGACGATGATATAACCATGCCCTTGGTCGAGCGAGGGTTACAGGTCATGAAATCAATTCCCCATTTGGAAAATGGGTCAATGGTAATTATGGGGTGTAGGGGTGTGGGTGGGGCACGCTGCTTGCGGTTGAAATCTGGCATTAATGGCATTTTTGGACAGTTAGAATGCAATCTTTGAAGATAGAAGGTCAGAAATAACCATTGCGGAGGATCTTCTGAGCAGTGACATATCTAGACATATGACCACCATAGGCACCAGAATGGCAATCATTTAAGACCTGCTCAACCTCTTCAAGGGTGAGACATCTGTGAAGGATAGAGTCCACAGTGACTTGATACAATGTATCACCGATGATCCAATAGGGTTGGGCCTGATGTCGGATGTAGCGTCGATCAGATCGGGACAACTGAGATCAAAAAGTCTAGGTTTGGAGATAAACAATAATGTCTCCATACCATGGGTGAAGGGTGTTGATCAGAAACAAAGTTTCATCAGGTATCTTCTCAGTAAAATCGGTTGGGGTGCTTACAGACGGAAGAGCTTAGATTAACTCATCAAATATGAGTGATTTCTTTGATTTGGCAATAGTAAATTCCAAATCAAACTCATGCAGGATGATAATCCATTTGGAGTATTTCCCCCTATTAAATGGCGAGTTAGTATATATGTCATGGGGTTGTAATAAAAATTACAGTGGTTTTCCGTAAAAGGATATAGTCGAAATCTTTGGACGACATGAACTGCCACCAAAGAAAGCTTCTCAACATGAGCATAGCAAGACTCAGTATCAAGAAGATTCCAACTCAAATAATAAACCATGTGCTTGTTGCCGTCATCGTCATCCTGAACTAACACCATAGCAATAATGGTATCAGTTGCAGCCAAATACAGGAAATAATCGCGGCGGTAGTCGGGGGGATGCAGTAAAGGAACACTAATCAGGGCTTTCTTTAAAGCATCGAAGGATTCTTGGGCAACTTCATCCCAAATAAAAGGGATCCCCTTCTTAAGTAAGTGAGTATAACCTTTGGGAAGTTCGGTGTAATTTGGGATAAATCGACAAAGAAAAATAGCTTTTCCCTGCAAACTCTGCAATTGTAGCAATGATGAAGGAGGGGATAGATTGATTATGGCCTCAACTTTCAAAGGATCAATCCTGATACCTTCACAAGACACAAAAAAACCTAAGAGCCAGTCAGAATCGACACAAAACACACACTTGTGTGGATTGAGACGGATATTATAATGACGACATCGTAAAAAGATAGCTCTTAAGTGATCTGGATGGTCACGACATTTAGCCGAATGACCAGGAAAGTCGTTGAGGTATGGTTGGACAATGTGTCGAATGTCATGGAATGCATAGGACATTTCTCGTTGAAAGGTAGCACTAACGTTATTTAGACTGAAAGGAAGATTTTTGTAAGCGATAGTACCCTAGGGACAGATAAAGGCTTTTTTATGCTGATCGGCGGGTGAAATGTTAATATGGCTATAGCCATAAAATCCATCCATGAAAGAAAAAATCTCACTCCCTGCGCATTTTTCGATGATCTAGTTGATAAAGGGAGCAGGATAATTATCCTTAGGACAAGCGCGATTTATATCGCGGTAATCAACACAAACACGTATTGTACCCTGATTTTTGGCAATAGGGACACCAATCCGTCAATGGAATAGGATAAATGAAACCTGCTTTCAAAAGTTTTTCTACTTATTCTTTGATAACAACATCCTTTCAAGGGTGCGCAAGGCGAAGCTATTTCCGAACAGGCTTAGCACTAGGATAAGTCAGGATCTCATGCACCACTATGGCTGGATCGATACTAGGCATTTCCTCATATGACCAAGTGAAAATGACTCGGAATTCTTTAATAAGCTGAGTATAAATTTTGATCTCATCTGGAGAAGAAGAAACCCCAATATGGATGTTCTCGACAACTCCCAATTTAACGGAAATTTCAAGAGGCATCGTAGTAGTGATGTTTCCCATGCTACCTTTCGATAGGACTTCATGTACCTGGATAGGTGTCTGAGGTGCAGGTGTAGGAGAATGAGAAACATACGCTTTAGTACAGGAAGGCATCTCATCGAAGCTAGGGAGAAAGGAATAACGATGATGTAGATCGTTCCATGGAACTTTCTCTAGAGACATGACCTCCACGATACTCTCGTCAGTGGGGAATGTCTCGTTCAAGGGATCCGAGAATCCCAAGAACCAAGCCAAGGGGATGGAACATAAGTGTCTAGATTCATACTGAAGGCAGTATGACTTTTTGAAGTGGCCGTTGAAGCTAAAAACATTTCTTGATAATTTATCTCCAATGGACATAAAGGCATAAAATCGCCAAACGAGTCAATTTGATCTTCGGTAGGGATAATCCAAGGATCCGTAGAATCCGAGATCATATTGACAGAATGAATATTTGGAGGTGGGAGAGTAAAAGTACCCATCAAGGCAGAGTCTTTGAAGGGACATGTCCCCACGCTCTCGTAAGGAAGCTCAATATTTCCAACATAAGGAATGTTAGCGTTTGACGAACCAGAAGAAAAGAAAGATAGTTGACCAATCGTGACTATTTTTCCTTCATGAGGAAAACGAAGTACGCAAAACAAAGAAGACACTACACAAAACATGATGTGAGTCCAACTTCGCTTGAGAAGAAGATTGTAGATGAGATTGGCGTCTACAACTTCTACTTCTAATTCAATGGTCTTGCCTTCTAATGTAATCAGTAAGTTCGTGAGAATATCGTATGGTCGTGAACCTCTGCCATGAAAGGCTTCCAAGGTGTTCAGTGATTGGTTAAGAGAAGGAGAGCCAATGACTTTCCAACACGAAATTGACATGATGCAGGCCGAGGCACCTTCATCAATAACTGTTCTATGAATTGTCTTTCCTTTGATAAGGACCTGAATCAGAAATGCAATCTGATGAGGAAGATGAGGTACATGATTCTCTAGATCGAAAGTAATCAGACTCGAATAAGAAGTATCAATAGCACATACAAACAATGTAAACTTTGAAATGAGAACTGTAAACTCAAAACACAAACTCTGGCCAAAAACCTTTTAAAAACATTAAAAACAGTGCTAAAAATGAAAAGTGTTGACATTGGAATAACACCTTTTTTTTTTCTAAGGTAAATTTTGAACATGTTTTAAAAATGGTGGTGAAAACTAATTTTTTGTGCAAAAATTGACCAAAAAACACCCTCAAAATGAAAAGTGTTGACATTGGATTACACTTTTTTTCAAGGGTAATATTTCAACATTTCGAAATAATGGCGTAAAAAAAAAAGAAAAAGAAAATAAAAAGAAAATAAAAAGAAAAAGAAAAAGAAGCACAAAACATAAATTAAAGTATATACTAAAAAAAAATCAACCATAAAAATGTAAAAAAAAACTAAATTAAAAAACTAAAAAAAACTTAAAAATTATAAACAAATAAATAGTAAAAACACATATTTAAAAAAATGGAAAAGAAAAAAAAATCTTGTAAACCATAAAAAAAATTTGGCAAAAGAAGAGAAAAAAAACAAAAATATAGAAAAGAATAGAAAATTAAAATAAACTATAAAATTAAGTAGGTAAAAATAGAGCCCCAAGGGTTAGCTCAGTTGGTCAAAATCAATGCCTCACCATCGGGAGATCACAGGATCCAATCTCCTCGAAGCCCTTGGGGTCAGGCCTTGCTAGTGGGCCGCAGGTCTAGATTCCATTCGAGGTCGATCAACCCAGATTTTTCCGTGGACGTAGCGCCACTCGTTGACCAGGGTGTCTGTGAACCACATCCCCAAAAAAAAGGTAGGTAAAAATAGAAAAATTTAAAAAACATTATAAAAAAAATTAAAAACAAACTAGATTAAAAAAATAGAAAATTAACAAAAAAAAATTAAAAACTACTGAAATTAAGATTAAAATGTTGA
>APFE031140979.1:4266-61325 GCA_000404065.3 Pinus taeda
ACGTAGGTTAGTCGTGGAAAGAATATAACACAACCCAACAGTGTTGAAATTACAAATGGTTATATAAACCGTGTGACAACCCTAACCCAACAGTTCAACAGTGACATCACCCACAAATGGTAGCGGTTATTATAAAAACTTAAATGGAGGACTTGGGAAACAATTGTTTCATTTTGTAATATATATATATATATAATATCTATATATTTATATCACATATATATATATCAACAAGAGACACCGAATTTTCAATCAATGACCAGGGAAAAAGCTACTATGGGGAAATTCCTTTGAAATTATTCTTCTTATTAGATTCCCATAAAATGTTCAGCAAATAGTACAATGAGCCAATACAAAATCATCCAACAAAATTAACTCAACAGGAGTTAGAAATATTTTCCCAACAACAATATAGATCAACAACTTTTCCTATGTATAGTCAATTGTGGTCAAATGTCAAATTGTAACCCTAGAGCCCAACCACATGTAGGGAGAATTGTGCATGTAGTTTAAAGCTTCAAACCACATAGAAGAGCTCACATGCCTACGATTTTAACTGAAATTTTCCTATGTCAAGCTTGTGTTTAGAAACCAAAATCGTAAACACACGTGTGAGACTCAAACCCTACAATTTCATACCGGTATGGAACAATCTCCGCGACCCAGTCTTAGACCTGTGAAAACCAATCAATGAAGAAGAGAAGAAAAATATGTTTGGTGATGTCCAAATGAGCTCAAGGTCACTTGTATTTATAGGTTTCCAAGAGCGTCCATTTTCTTGTTAGGGTTGTCTTGTCTTTTTGTGCACATGTGGGCTTTTCTTCAAAGGTACACTTTCCTTTGTCCAAATTGAGCTCTTCAATAACCAAAATTGGTCCTCTCGAAAAGAGGAATCCAGTCAGATGGTTGGAATTCGCCACTAAGCTTCCAAATTAACACTCCCTCTCATCTAGGGATAAATTCCAACTACATCATGTGATAATCATATGTATCCTATTGTCCTATCATGTTCCATCTTCGCTCAAGTCTATTTTCTGAAACATTCTCGAATCTAAAGAAGAAGAATCATCAGAGAGAATTAGCTACCACCATCTTAGGATAATGAGGAAGGTCTAATGGGACACTCTCTCCTCATGTCGTCTCATAGGGGAGAAAACATCTTCCACCCTATGTCAATCAATACAATATCTCATCCATCCTATTTCTCCCTGATATTCCTAACAATGATGCTCAAGAGTCATGTGGTAGAACACCTACATCATAATTAGCTTGGGTGATATACCCACCTTACCAAAGGTAAGGATCACCCACTCCCAAGGTCTCTCTCAACATGTTGCCTAGATGGGGAGCGGTAATCCCAATAAGCACTGCTTGTGGGTATGATGCCAATTGGGGTATCCTCTTCATAGACCAAGACAAGGGAGAAACATCTTCCACCCTATGGGAAATATATAGGGGTGATACCATATTGCCCAGATATCCCTCAACCTTAGGAGCCCTCCATCTCAATTCCTCACCTTGGGAGCTCAGACAGGGGGGGAAGAGTCAACTCAATTTTCTTGATCAATGATCTCACTTATCAAGAGGGGTCACATCCATCAGTCCAAGTTATTCTTTGAAGACCAAGAACTTCCCTTTCGACAAATCCTTGTTGAGAATATATGAAAAATTTATCATCTATTAATATATGATGGAGTCTAACGGCTCCTCTTTGCACCATGTCCCAAATGTAATGATATCATATCTCTATGTGCTTGTACTTGTCATGAAATATGTGATTCTCTACCGATCATATCCCATTCTTGTTGTCACAATATATCACTATACTGTTTGGGACTTTCTCAAATAGATCTCCAAAGAGATTCCTCAACCAAATTGCTTCACAACTAGCCATGCTTGTGACAATGTACTCTACCTTGGTGGTACTCAATGCTATAGATTTCCACTTTCTTCTCATCCAAGATATCATGGTAGTTCTAAGGCTAAAACAACATCTAGATGTACTATTCCTATCGACAACCTTTCCTACCAAGTTAGCATTGGTATATCCATGAATTTGAACATATTTGGTATAATATCTCAAACCAAGGGCGATAATCCCATGCAAATATCTCAAAATGTGTTTGGAAGCAACCTATGTACATGGATAGGCTCAGTCATGAATTGACTCAAGTTACGTGTTCACTACATAGAATATGTCTGGATGGGTGTTCACTAGGAACATCAGAGCCCCAATCAATTGTATATACTTGGATGGATTTGCAAAATTAGGTCTTGTAGCTTCCCCACATAGCTTCTTGAAATTCATTTCCGTCGGTGTCGATAGGGACTTGCATTATGTCATTCCAAATATTTCCAACAACTTCACGACATATTTTCCTTGTGAAAGAAAAATCTCACCTGACCTTTTTAGCACCTCAAGGCCTAGAAAATAGTGCATGATTCCAAGGTCCTTCATCTCTAATTCAAAGGAAAACTCCCTCTTACACTCGATCACCTATTAAGAATAGATTTTCGACATATAAAACCAAAATCAACAACATTCCTTGGAATACTTTGAAGTAGCATCTGAGATTGACATTGCTTCTTGTGAATCCCAACTTCATCAAGTAACTATCTATGCAGGAATACCATGCTCTGGGGGCTTACTTCAAGCCATACAAATCATTCTTCAACCTACAAACATGTGTCTTTCGCTCCTCTAGTTCAATTCTCAGTGGTTTCTCAATATAGACTTCTTCCTATAAATTGCCATGAAGGAATGTTATCTTCATGACCATTTGATGAAGGGTCCATCCTTGACTTGTAGCAAGAGAAAATATCGAACATATGGTTGTATATCGAGCCATAGGTGCACAAATTTTTTCATAATCTTCTCCCGTTTTATGTTAGAATCATCGGGCTATGAAATATTGCCTTATATTTCTTAATGCTTGCATCGAAAACACTCCATATTTGATCTTGAATAGCCATTTTGAAGTCACCACAGATTTCTCCTTTGGTCTTAGCACAACATCCCATGCATTATTCTTCATAATTGATTCATATTATTTGTCCAACATCCTTCCAAAAAATTTATTTCATGACTTCTTCAAAGGTGGAAGGCTCAACTTGAATCATAGTGGTCATGGATGCAACATATCCCCGGTACTTGCACGGCTTCTTGTTTTCTCTAAATGATCTTCTAGCAGGAACTCATCTCTTGTCATCCTGTAATGTGTTACAAAGCCAAAGTTTTCTCTTCATGGTAAGAGGATCACACGGAGAAGGATCTAAGGGGTCCATGGGCTCCATGGGATCCATGGGATGATCACCAATGTCTCTCTCGAATTTAGGCATGGAAGGACCATCTAAAATATCCATATCATCATTCTTGTTCTCATGAGGAGGAGGTGAAGGAAGGTCCCTTGCTTTCCCAAGGGAAACATCTTCATCTAATGTTACATCCATGCTAATTTCAGCCTTCCTTTGACTAGGAATATATTTTTTAAATGCTTTAAAATCTTCACAATATCCAACAAGTGTACATTTTATTCCTGAGACTTCCAACTTGTTTCTTTTTTCTTTCGACACATGAAAATATACAAGGCAACAAAAGATATGGAGATGACAAATGTCGAGCTTGACACATGTGAATACTTATTCAGGGGTATTGTTGTCCAATGATTGGTGAGGCACCCTATTTTGAACATATACAACAACATTCATTGCTTTTCCCCAAAAGAACTTTGGTAACTTTTGATCATGGAGCATGGCACTGGAAATTTCTACAATAGACCTATTATTTCTTTCATCCACTCCATTTTTTTCAGGAATATAGGGAACACACGTCTCTTTATTGATACCTTCCTTCTTGCAAAAATCGATGAACTCATTTGAAATGTATTGTCCACTATTTTTGGACCTGAAGATCTTAATGTTCTTCCCTATTTGATTTTTTACCAAATATTTGAACTCCTTGAACATTTCAAAGGATTCATCTTTGTGGTTTAAATAAAATATCCATGTCTTACTTGAGAAATAATCAATTAAGGTGATGTAGTAGAGATGGCCACCAATAGAATGTATGGGCATTGGTACATATATGTCAAAGTGAATGAGTTTGAGGATATCATTTGTATTATTCTTGCTAGAGGGGAATGGTCCCTTTGTCTTCTTTCCACTAGCACAATCTATACATACTCCATCAGGTTGGGCTTGAACATCAGGATTTTCATAGACTAATTTCTTCAATTTTGGAAGAGCATCATAATGTAGACAAGCTAATCCTTAGTGCCATAGCTCACTTAGATGATTAGTATCATGGATCAATGCTAAAAGAGGTTTTCCAGTGACTCTATAGAGTCCTTCAAATCCCAATGTGAATGCATCTTTCATAAAGGATACAAGAGGCCAAGTAAGAAATTTCCCCCTAATGAAGGAAATCCTCATCTCTTTGTCTTCCAAAGCAGATATTGATACCAAATTCTTCTTAAACCCTAAACCATACATCATATCATGGAGAAAAATAGATTCCCCAAAATCTAAATGAAATTAGACATGCCCAAAACCTTTAACGGGATGAGTGGAGTTGTCTCCAAGAATAATTTGAAAATTTGACACCCTCTCTACCAAATTAGAGAGAACTTCCTTATACCTAGAGAAATGATGAGTGGCCCCACTATTAACCAACCACCTATCCCATGAATGCAGAGGAGAGGAGCTAGTGAGTGCAAAAATAAGGATATATTCAGATTGATTAGCAACATCACTTTCATACCTGGAATATATTGACTTCTTTTGAGGATGATGATCTTATTCATCATCACTTGGAGAATCTCTTCTTCTTCTTTCACCCCTCCCATTACGATCATTCCTTTAGTCATACCTTCTTCTTATATCATTGAACCTATTATTTTTGCTTCTAGTGTTGTAGTATGGACCATTGTTTTTCTCGAGGAAATCTCGAGCATAGTGACCTTTCTTGTGATAATTGTAGAATTCGATGTGCGATGATTCTCTTTCATTCAGTTTTTTTTTTAATTTCGAGGAGGAGGATTCCTTGAACTTGATGGACCTCTTTTTCCTTTCTTCTTTTTTATGCGTGCTTAATGTAGTAGGCTCTCCTTCCTCATTCATTTGTATCCTGCCTATTGATATCATCCTTGATTCCTCTTGACTGAGATTTCCAAAGATCTCATCAAATGATGGGAAACTATTATTGTTTCTTACAGCACTAATGAAGGTTTCCCAAAGAGAAAGGAGACCTATAAGTGTTACAATCTAAAATTCCCAGTCAGGCACAATTTTCCCAACTCTCTACAATTGATCTTTAAGGCATGATATCCTCATAATGCAGGATTGCACAAATTATCCTTTATCCATCTTCATGTATTTGAGTTGATCTTTCAAGGAGAGGATTTCATTCAAATGATTGAATTCGTACATTCTAGCTAGCTTATCATACATGTCCTTATACCTCTTCAAATTCCCAACATAAGAAAGTAAATGATCTTATAAACCATCAACTATAATTTCTTTGCTTTTAACTCATCTTTCTTGTACTTGTTCTTCACAACAACAGAAGCATTCTCTAGAGGCTTGGTTTCCTTTCCTTGAATGTATTCCAAAACATCATTATTATCAGCTCTGATCTCCAACTTGATCTTCTAAGAAGAAAAGTTAGATGAGTCACCAAACTTCTCATTTTCCTTTAAGAAAGAGGAAATTATATTGACTTGATTAGATAGAATCCTTCAACTTTCCAAAGATGATTTCTTCAATTCTTGTCTCCTTTTGGGCTTTTCCTTCACTTTAGCTCTGAAACCATGTTAAATTCCACACTACTCTATGTTGATTTAATTCAGCCCTATTCAATTCTTCAATTAGAATATTTCAACAATAATTAATATTTCCAATCATCAACAATAATTGAAGATATAACAGTAAATGCAATGACAAAGGATACAATCAATACATCAATAAGAGACTATATTTTCAGTCAATGACCACTGAAAAAACCATTATGGGGAAAACCCTTTGAAATTCTTCTTCTTATTAGATTTTCATAAAATATTCAACATAAAAAACCATAAGGCAATACAAAATCATCCACGAAATTAACCTAACAACATATAGAAATATGTTCCTAGCATCAGTATAAATCAAAGACAACTTTTACTACATGTTGTCAATTTTTGTCAAATGTCAAGTTGTAACCCTAGAGCCCAACCACATGGAGGGAGAGTTATCTGTGGAATTGAAAGCTTCCAATTGCATGGATGAGCTTGTGTGCTTGTAGTTGTAACAAAAATTTTCTTGTATCATGCCCGTGGTTGGAAACCAAAACCCTACAATTTCAGACGTACAAACCAATCTCAGTGACCCAACCTCAAACCTATGTGAACTAATCAGTGAAGAAGAGAATAAGATGCTTGGTTATGTTCAAATGAGCTTGAGGCCACTTATATTTATAAGCTTCCAAGGGTGTCCATCTTCCTATTAGAGCCGACCTGGATTTTTGTACACATGTGGTATTTTCTTCAAAAGTACACTTTTCCTTGTCCAAATTGAGAAATTCAATAGTTGAAAATGGTCCTCTTGAAAAGAGGAATATAGTCCCAATGTTGGAATTTTTCACTGAGCTTTCAAATTAAAAAAATATACCCTGGTCATTACGGTCAATGGTTTAGCCAAAGGTAATAGCGACACATTTTGCTAAGCGGTTGATATATTTTATATTATAATATAAAATGGCACTGGTGGGATTTAAGCCACCAACCCACAGTTACCCCAAGTGATTACAATACACACACCAACCACTCCATCTAGCTGATGTTATTTGTTAATATCACTGGCGCCCACATATAAAAACTCCCATTTTCCTATTGATGGACAAGCAGAGGCCGAGAGCAGACAGGTAGAGCACAACATTTTTGTAACACTGAATGGAGGGAACCTCATGTAGTGGAACCACGTGGGTGCATAAATCGAGGAAAAATTTTCCATAGGAATATTAAAAGAATATTCCATTTTTAAGTTGTGAGCAGTCTAAAAGATTCCATACGGGAACAAAATTGCAAGTGGCAGAATGTAGCCAACTTTATACTCATTTTAGCTAGAATTTCATAACGATCACAATAGTGTAGTCAACTTTCTCATTTGGGTTGCAGATTTTAGGGGTCATGGGAGAAACCCAACTTCTTCAGAAATTGTTGGGCATGAAGTTTGAGACAACAATGCACCTTTTATAAGTAGGTCATGTTTATAGTCAAAAGTCTCAGTAGGATGAAACAAATATATTAGTGTTGTGATTATTTTGTTTTAAGCAGTCAAATTTCAAGTCACTCCTAGGATTGGAGGTATAATGATGTATTTTTCCATGTACTTGTCTTTCATTTTGATTAGATGAATGAAGAGGCCTCCCTGCCATTAAAGCAGGGCTTGGAGACATAGTCCACTTTGGAAAATCTCCATTATCAAACTTTGTGTTTATTTTCTTATGATCTCCTTTACGTTGATTCTTATTTAAGTGTTTGCATACATGGTTTTTACATTTTGTTTCATGCAATTATGCTAACATCAACTAAAGAAAATATCTTGGATAATGTCGATAAATCAAAGATTCCAGATCATGTAAGGGATGCCCTTAACACCTCTAAAGAGGACCATGTTATTAATACTAACTTGAATATACTTGTAAGGTTGAAACCTCAACAAATGGATGAAATAAGAGGAAAAAAATGTGTTTCAATGTTACAACAAGTACGATAAAGGGAATAATAATATTTTTGAGAGATTATTCGGCGTAAATCACATGAAATTTCATTTGTCGACGCGTTTCGAACCAACCAGTGTGGTTCATCGTCAGGAATAATAATAGTAAGGATTTTTTTTTTTTTACATATACTATTAAGAGGAAGAAGATCAAGAATGGGAATCCTCTCAACAAATAGGGTAGACTATTCTAATAATAAATCATCATACTTTGGACAACATTAATTCTCCTCGAACTCTCTATATGGAGGGACATATAAAAAAGAGAAAGGTAACAATGTTGGTTGATTCCAGTAGTTCTCATCATTAACTACCAATTAGTCAATCTCCTCAATTGATTTGTATATCCAACACCAGAATTTTAAGTAATGGTTGCAAATGGAGGTACCATATTTTTAATGGGAGTGCCATAGGACTAAGAAAATTTTGGGCATTATTTACTAGATAATATTATAATAACAATCCAAATCAGAGGTTTTTATTGTGCATTAGAAGTGTGATGAAAACAAACCATGGAAAAAATGGATTTAATTTTCAAGTTTTTTTCATGATATTTTACTATGAGGAAAAGAAAAGTGAACTCAAAGAAATTTAAGGTAAACCATCCAAAGTGATATGATCCATTATCATGAAAAGAATTGTGAAAATAGTAACACCTTGGCATAATTGTGCATTGTGCTCACTAGAAATTCAAATAGGTAAGCCATCGATTCCCTTGGATTCCCAAAGGATTATTGTCAAATATATTAAGGCTTTCTTTTAAATATACCCAAAGGTATTGCACCTACTAAAGAGAAATATCTTGGGATTCATTTACAATGAGGAAGTGAACCATATACCGCTAGACCTCACAAACACCCATATGGTCAAAAGAGTGATATTGTGTATGGTTCAAGAAATGTTAGACATAACATCATTTAACCTTTCCAAAATTATTTCTCTTCAATAGTGGTGATGGTTTAATAAAAGTATAATTCATGTAATACTTATCTAGATTATATGGAACTAAAAAATATCAACATTAAATAGAAGTTTCATATTCATGTCATCGATGAGTTCATTATATGAATTGTAGGAAGCAATTTCTTTACCAAGTCAAATCTTCCTTCAAGTTAAAATCAGATTAGAATGAGGGAAAGAGAAATTCCCAAAACATCCTTTGGAACACATGAAGGTCATTATTATTCATTCATGATGCAATATGCCCTTACTAATGCACCTTCTACATTTCAAAGCTTGATGAATTTCTATTTTCAAACCATTACTTAAAAAAATTGTATTAGTATTTTTGATGACATGCTAGTCTGCAAAAAATCCTAAGAGGATCGTGTACATCATGTTGATAATATCTTAAAATATTGGATGATAAAAAGATATATACAAATATTTCCAAGTGTGCTTTTCGTGTTCAAGAAGTGGAATATTTGGGGCATATTGTATCTCATGAGGGCATAAAAGTGGACCCTAACAAAATTAAAGCTATGGTAGAATGAACAATTCCAAATAATTTGAAGAATATTAGAGGGTTCTTTGGATTGATAAGATATTGTAGCAAGCTTGAAATATGAATGAATAGTAACATCTTTGATAGTATTGTTGAAAAAGGATGCATTTCATTGAACTCAAGAGGTAACTCAATTTTTTGAAAAGATTAAGGAGAATATATATAGAACTCTTGTCATATATTCGCTAACCTTCATAAAAGAATTTATAGTGGTGTTTAATGCCTCATACAAGCCAACAACGTATTTTTAATAAAAGAAGGAAGGCCACTTGATTTTGAAAGTTGATAACTTAAAGGAAGGGGATTCCTTAAACCCATTTATGATAATTAAATGTTGGTAATACTACATGAAATTAAGCAATGACACCCGTACCTAATAGGAAGACACTTGAATGCAAAAATGGATCATGAAAGTCTAGAATATTTCATGGAAAAAAGACTACATTAAAAAGAAAAACAAATAAATGGTTCCAAAAATACTAGGTTATGATTGAGAAATTATCTAGAAAAAAGGAAATCAAAATTTGGTGGCATATACACTTTCAAGGAAAGAAGAAACACTAAGGTTTTACTTTGTGCTATATTTAGTTTACAATACAATTGGTTAGAATAGGCAAGGATAGAATGGTACTAGGACCATAAAATATTGAAGCTTATGCAACAACTAAAATAAGACCATATTTTATCGAATATATTTATATGGAGTAATGATTCACTCTAGTATACATATTGCCTACAATCATGTAAGAATATCCATCTCAAACAAAAGGACCTCTCGGGAACTACACACATGTCCTATATGGGGACATTCAACATTTCCTAACACTTTCCATAAGGTCAAAAGGGTATTTTCCATGGGAAGGTATTAAAACTAATGTTCAAATTTTTGTCGTAAATTTCTTTCTTTTTCAATAAAACAAATGAGGGTCAATTAAGACCCTATGCTTCTAGAACCATTATCCATACCAAGTTAGAATTTGGAAGAAGCCTCAATGGATTTTATTATAGGTCTACCAACATTTTAAGGAAATAATGTCCTCATGGGTGTAGTCGATCAACTCATAAAGTATACACAATTTATCTTTTTCTCATCCTTTGAGAACACATACAATAGCTGCAACATTCATGAACAATTCAAGAGTTACAGTGGAAAGCTAATATTATACTAAATGACAAAGAATCATTTTTTATAAATAATTTTTGGATGGAGATGAGAGATATATTGTGAGATATGAGATAGCTTGTGAAAATTAAGAATAGGAATATTAGAGATGAGGAATTATAACTTGTGTTTGAGGTCCTTTACTGGGTGGGAGAAAATGATGGTGCTCCCTGAGTTTGGTGCCTCAAGCGAAATTTTGTCTTGGTCAGTCAAGCAAGTGTAGGTCATGTGGTGGGGACAGTCTATTGTATTCCTCCCCAACATGTTTGAATCTTGTGTTGTGACATGTGTTTCTTGTGTAATACAATTATCTACCTTTATTCCTCAGAATAACAATAGTTATTATTGTGGGATGTAGCTAGTACTAGATTGGTATAGTGAACCACATAAAAACAATACTCACCAATGTTATTGCATTTTCCATTGTGGTTCTAATGATGGTATCTATTCTATTGTGAATTTCTCATTGCGTCAATGATCCAAGTGGATATTGGTGGCCATCGGCCTATTCCACTTGGATCCCCAACACTGTTTCTTTCATTTTCTTTAATTGTAGCACATTTTACTATTTTAGGTAGTTTTTTGGGTCTTAAACTTCCAGAGCCGTTTTGAGGCCCTAAACGACATTTTTTTGGAAAACGAGCAAATTCACAGCTTACAATACTTATTTGTAGTCCTTAAACAGATATTTATAACAATGTATCATACGCATCAAATGGAGATCGTATGGAAAATTGACGACCTCGGGAAGTTGACATACCAATTTACCCCAACGAGGCCCACAAAATTTTGGCGCTTCATCTCCTAGCATTATGTTTTTGGATGTTTAGGGTTTTCCATTATTTCTCAATAATAAATAGGCCTTCGAGCCTCATTGTAACACAGTTAGAAAGGCATGTAGCCACAACATCTCAAAGATAAGCTACCATCAGTTGAGATAGTTTATTTCCATTCTACATGTAAAAAAAAATTAGTACTTTGTCATTAATGGATTGAAGTTATGTTTTCACTGTATCATTATGTTTTTGTTTATATATGTATTTCATTCCATTCCTTAAAAAATTGTGGATTAGTGGTATCATAGCAATTTGCTCTTTCTTTGTTTTTCTGTGCATGTCCCCAACAAGGTTGGGGTAGAAGGGGTTAGGGCTCAAATTGGTTGAACCTTTGCAAGATTAGCCTTGTCAATGAAAATGACCTCCCATGACAGAAGAAATGAAAGACGAGGGAGCAGGAGATACTTTCAAAATATTTCTCGAAGAATCCCTTGAGTGATAAAGGAACGTGAGCATGGACAACTTTGCCAAGATCCTTTGATGGTTAACCATAGGTGATACATCTTCATCCAGCAGCCACCATGGAGGTACCACTCCCTTTCATGTACAGTTCAACTTTGACATTCCCATATTTGAAGGCTAGATAGATGAAAATCCCATAGATAAATGGTTAAATCTGTTGGAAGGATATTTTTCGGTTCATGATTTTTCCAATAGGGAAAATATTACTTTTTCACTCCTCATAGTCACCCCCCATGTCAAGGACTGGTGTGAAACCTACTATGAGAAAAGGCATGAGAGGGAACCCTCACTATTTTCAGACACACCCACTTGAATTCTTTCTGAGACACCATCAAGGAATAATGTTATCCTGTCAAGAGCTATGAAGATAAGTACATAAAGTGGACCACACTTTTACCGTAGGGAAGGGACCAAGACATGCCAGAGTTCACAAAATATTTTTCATACCCTTCACACAAAGTTGGGTATCAAGGCTTATGAGTGGCATATGGTACTCCAGTACCACGACTATCTACACAAATAATCCTAGGACAAGATGGAGTTCCTAGACATCTCCTCGCTTTGCGTCACCTATCGAAACATTGTCAAGATCAACGATAAATTTAAACAGAAGAAGCGAAACTTTGGATCTGTGAATCCAAGAAAGGGAAATGCACCCGCAAACTATAGAACAAAGGACAAAGCCAAGGTGGGGTGACCTAGGAAAACCTGTTGAAGTCGCAAGCAAAGAAAAACACCACGAAGAAAAATAAGGACATAAGAAAGTGATGTGAGTTCCATAAGAGCCCCACTCACAACACAAGTGAGTGTCAAGACAAGTAGTCACTGGTGGCCAAATTGAAGGCGTCAGAGTCAGATGCATGTTCCAACTCTGAGTGAGAACCTGACAAGGGGAATGAAAAACAGAAGAAGATTATTGATGTAGAGCCTAGCGCCACCATTTCCACCACCAAGGTTGAGAAGATTAAGCTTGAAGAACTAGAGGAGGGTGAGTATCTCTTCTAATCACAAATATTGGTGAAGGGTTCTTTGTCGTAGTTCATTGTCAACAACGAGAGCCAAAAGAACTTCATTTCAGAAAATTTCATGAAGTAGTTGAGCCTATCGACCACATCGCACCCACAACTATACACCATCGGATGGTTTCACCAAGGATGAGATCTCTGCATCAGCCAATAGTACCACATTCCCTATAATATCAAGCCCTTCAAGAATGAGGTAATGTGTGATGTTTCTGCTCTTGGAGTTTGTAATGTATTATTAGGCCAACTTTACTTGTGGAAGCGTCATGTTGTGTATAAGTCTAGGCCTCACACTTTTATTAATACTTTGGAAAATAAGTTATATAGGATATTGGAGGTATCCCCGCCTACCGCCATTTATTTCATTTGTGTTAAGAAATGCAGTAAGATCATCTCCCAGATGAGGAAATTTGTTTTCTAATTGATTCACTCTCAAATTAAGGGGAAGATCATGGCAACATCCTTCTTACATGCAGCAGAATAGGTGGATAAGATCATGCAAGAATACAAGGATATATTCTCCTCACTTAGAGGGTTACGCTTGCACTGTCAGGTTAAGAATTCTATCAATTTTACATCGAGAGCACCTCTACCCAATGGGTCAATAGACTGCTGCTCCATTCTGGAAAATGAAGAGATCAAGCAATAGATCTAGAAGTTGCTACAAAATGGGCATATCTGACTAAGTTCCTGACTCTTTGGGAGCTTGATTTTACTTGTACAAAACATTGATGACACCTGGAGGGTCTACATTTATTATCGGGCACTGAACAAAATCATTATCAGGAATCCAATCCCAAGGATTGATGACCTTCTGGACCAACTCAAGGGGGCCAAGTATTTCAGTAAGATTGATCTGAAGTCTGGCTATCATGAGGTTCCAATAGAGCCCATAGATGTATGGAAGACCACCTTCAAATCCAAGGAAAGACTTTTTGAATGGTTGGTCATTCCCTTCGGGTTGAAAAATTCCCTTGCTACTTTTATGAGGTTGATGGCATCTTCTAGACCTTCACCAACTCATTTGTGGTTATTTATCTGGACGACATCCTCATCTTCAACAAGAGTTGGGAGGAGTACTTGCAACACATTTGGAAAGTCCTTCAAACCATGCGACAACAAAAAATGTTTGCCAACTTGGAGAAAAGCACCTTTGGCATGAGCCAGGTCTAGTGTCTAGGTTACAAATATGAGCAAGGCGTGCATGTGGATCTAGCTAAGATACAAGTAATTCAGGATTGGCCAAGCTCGACCACTCTGACAAAGCTTTGCAACTTTTTGGGCCTTGTAATTTTTTTATCGAAGGTTCATGTTTGGATTCTCCCATATCACTATGGCTTTGAGTTAAATTACCAAGGGCGGAGCGAAAACAAAGTTTTCATGGTTTGAGTCCCAAAGAAGGCATTTGTTGAGTTGATGCACCACCTCTGCTTTGCACATGTACTCACTTTTTTAGACCCGCAACAACCATTTGAAATTGAGATAGATGCGTTTGGTCATGCTATTCATGCAATCCTCGCCTAACATGGGCATCCAATCGCTTATCATACTGAGACACTTTTTGATACAATTCGGAAGCATCCCACCTATGATAAAGAGATACATTCTATCATGCAAGCTTGCCAAAAATGGAAACATTACATTACGGGGAAGGAGATAGTCATCCACATTGATCACCAACCTCTTTAGTTTATACAGACATAGGGGAAGTTGTAGAACGATCACCATCAGAATTGGTCTACATATCTCCATCAGTTTCACTTGAAAATTAAATACAAAAAGGGCAGCACCAATCATGTTGTAGATTTTCTTAGCCAGCCCCCAATTGCAACATGGACTACTGTTCTCAACCCTTGTGGCCACAAGACCTCTAGAGGATTATAATTGTATAAAATGATCTAGAATTTTCCACAACATAATAGATGCTAGTGGATGACAAAGTAAGTTCCCGATTTCCACCCCAAGGACGCATTATTATGCTACTTAGGCCATCTTTGTGTTCCTTCAAGCAAGCATGCCAAGTTGATTTGGGAGGCGCACTACAGTTGGGTCGCAAGTTACTCTGGGATGGAGAAAAATGTGGCCATTCTATAGAAGTACTTTTATTGGCCAAAGCTTTGACAGGATGTTGGAAAATAAATTAGATCCTGCACTACTTGTGCCATCGCCAGGCCAACCATTAAGAATCAAGGCTTGTACACTCCTCTTCCTACTCCCAGCCAACCCCGAGAATCCATCTCCATGGATTATCTGTCTCACCTACCTTCTACCAAGCATGGTAATGAATGTGTATTTGTGGTTGTGGACAAATTTTCTAAGATGGCTGTATTGGTGGCCTGCAAGAAGAGTATCACAATAGAGGACACTACCAAACTCTTCTTTGAATGATTAGAGGTATATTTTATGATCCCAAATACCATTATATCTTATCAAGATAGCAAGTTCCTAAGCACATTTTGGTTGATCCTCTGCACACTATTGGACACCAAGCTCACCAAGTTGACTGCGCATGTATAACTTGAAGCATCCATGAACTTCCGATGAGAGCCTTCCCTACATGCAACACAACTATAACAGAGATCTTCATAGCTTGATTGGTGACAATCCCTTTCAAGTGGGCATGGGATTTCAACCATTATGTCTAATTGAAATTGCCATGCCTCATGCTACTAGACAGACAAAATCCACTCATGTATAGTCTAAGGCTGATAAACCAAGTAGGTTTATTGAATGCATCCAACACTTTTGCTAGTAGGTTCATGACATCTTGGATAAGTCTAATGCCAAGTACAAGCAATGACATGACCAACATCAGGTGCCACACAAGTTTAGGTGGGCGACAAATTTTGGTTGCATTTAGAGAAACAACACCTTGAAGGAGCCCATCGGAAGCTTATACCACTCCAATATGGGCCTTACATCATCACCAAGGCTATGGGAGGCAATGCTTTAGAGCTCAGAATTCCCCCATTCCTTGGCCTACACCCAGTGTTCAATGTGGACAGCCTTTGGCCGCACTTTCCACAAATGATCAGATCATGGAGACACAAACCAAGAACAATTTCCAACAGAATATCCAATTGTATCAAGTTGTTAAAGTTTACCAACTCCTACACTAAGGCAAGTGGCTAATCAATGACCAATTTCAACAGATGTTTCCCCATCTCATGGAGTCACTCAATGAAATGGGGATCATTTCTTCATAAGGGGGGAGGAATGATCCAGGTGGATATTGGAGGCCACCTGCCTATTCCACTTGGACCCCCAACATTGTTTATTTTAGTTTCCTTAATTGTAGGACAACTTACCATTTTTGGTAGTTTTTTAGGTCCTGAACTTCTAGAACCGTTTTGAGGCCCTAAATGATGTGTTTTTTGGAAAACAGGCTATCCCATGACACACAATAATGGTTTGTAGTTTAAAGTTGTATTCCTCAAATAAATATTTCCAACAAGGTATTATAAGATTCAAACAAAGATCGTATGCCAAAGTTACGACCTCGAGAAGCTGATGTACTAATTTACCCCAACGGGGTTCACAAACTTTTGGCGCTTCATCTCCTAGTGTTAGGTTTTTGGATTTTTAGGGTTTTCATTATTTCTCAATAATAAATAGGTCTTCAAGCCTCATTCTAACATAGTTCAAAAGATATGTAGCTGCCACATCTCTTCTCAGAGATAAGCTACGTTTGCCTGAGCTAGTTTATTTCCATTCTGCATGTAAACAATTTTCATTAATTTGTTATTAATGAATTATTTTTTCATTGTAACTTTGTGTTTATTTTTATATTTGTATTTCATTATGTTCCTTCATAAATTTGGATCAATCGATGATGAGAAGAGTGGGAGCCAACATGTTGAGGTGTGTTCTATATGCATTGTTGGCTATGGAACTCAGTAGAAGGAATTGAAAAATAAGGTAGCCCTGTCATAGGAATAAGATTTTGACCATAAACCATATGGAAGTCTATGTATATTATTTCAATAAAAAACCTCTTTGTAGTGTGGATCTTGATGTACTCAATGACTTGTTGCAGATAACGACTAGTGATACAACAATGAGAGATCGCCTTTGATTGTGTCAAAATATTGTAATTGATCTAGTTTGATCAAATTGTAATGACTTAATGGCAAATTCTTTTGATTAGTTTGGATAGTGAATTGAAATTTGTGTTTTCTTGGAGTTTGTAAAGGCAAATTTATTGAGTCTAGTCAACTTATTATGTGAGTGTATAACTTATTATGTGAGTGTATGATTGTTAGAAATGACTAATCTAAAAATTTCATATTGAAGAAGACAAAATCCAAGATAAAGTTTGAACTAAGATGAAAACAAAGATGCCAAAGATGATGATGAAGATGCCTAGTATGTTCATAAGTGTAGAGGAAGATCAAATTTTTATCATTGTGTCATTTATCTCATGCTGACATATTTAGTGTTCTAATATCTTTGTGATGTAAAATCATTATTGAGTCTACATAAATGTGGTAACTAGAAGGGAGTTCTAGCTATGTTCTTTTCTTTATGGACTCTTTTCAAGTGGTGCACTATAAGTCCTAATTCGCATGTGAAAAGAGAAAGTAAGGCTAACATGGATACATCGTATATCCACAATACTTACCTAGGTAAGTGACAAGTATATGACACCCTTTTATCTTGTAGATGGAAATAAATCCACAAGATAACCATTTAATCTTCATGGTTATATTGATATTAGGCCTTAGAGTACGATAGATTCCCGGTTGATCTAAGGTATCAATAATACATTTTTTTTCTATTTGGTATGTGATATTTGTATTTCGAATCAAAGGAGGAGCATGGACACTTTCTAAGGGGGACGTCATTTGCATTGTTCTCACTTGAGAAAACCAAGTGTTGGGTGCATGCTAGATTTTTGTAGGTTAATGATGAGTTTGTGGCAGGGAGGAAAAAGAGGGATATTTACAGTTTGGTCTAAGGAAATCAGGTGACATTACTTGTAGTAGAGACAATGCTTATGGAAGCACTATGATAGGAAAGGAGATTGGTTGTGGTAGCAACAATGGAGATTAGGTGATGATGGATAGATATGAGTGTGTGAAATAGTAAAAGAAAGTCATGATGATATTGTTATGTTATTCACATATTTTAGTTACAATAAATCTATTACGTTTGGACGTAGTGGTCCTTGAACTGCTTATAGTACCTAGTATCTTCTTAAGTTGGAGTGTGTAGTACCCATATCTGTGTAACATGAAAAGGGAATATTGTTGTAAGACTGGAGAGGAATGCATACCCCTTTATCATGTCCATGATGATGAGTCGATGACTTTGTAACTTGTCTATTTTAGTTTAGTAGCCTATGTTAGGGAGTTATTTAATGCTCTGAAGGGTGGACCATGTGTTGAATGGATTTATTTAGTGCTCTTAAGAGTGGGCCATGTGTTGATTGGAACATATTGGTTGTAGACTCCGAGAGGTGAATTTTTATATTCAAGGGGATTTCATCACGAGGTTGAGTGAACCATGTGCACAAAGGACATATTAGTTAACCAGTGGTTGCAATGATTAGGTATCTGTGTATTTTGGTGGATGGTTTTTCCTTTATATGGACGTTGATACTTTGGTGATGTCTACATGGTCGAGGTATGAAGTGAAAGTTCTAGGTTGGACCATCATAAGACTTTGCTTATAAAGAGGTTCTTAAGTGTATATTGCAACAGATGTAGATAAAGACCTTAGCTAATGAAGATTAAGAGTAGTAGTCAATACGGGGGGTGTTAAATATGTAAGTTTTACTTGTCTTGTGTGTATGACCATATTCAATTATTGTGTTTATTGGTCATTATTGGTAGAGATTTAGTCTCTACGAGGTATTTGTTCTTAACTTTTCGAAGGTTCTTGAGGCCTAATTGGTTTAAGAGACTTGGTCCAACTACTTAGCTTCCTAAATTGGTGTCACTAGTTGATATATTCATTCAATTAATTGTGTGTCTATGATACTTATCTATTTCGAGACAACCACTTGTGTATGTATATATGTACTTTTACATTGTGGGTGGACAAATTTATGTGTAATAATAGTATACTCTCCATCATCTTAACATAAAATCCACTAAAATATTACAGTAACATAAACTCCATTGAATATTACCATAATTAAAATATTAATTTGCATAACATTATTTAGAAAAAGAAGCTTTAATTGAAATATCAATTTGCAAAGCATTATATAAAAGAACCCTTGAAAATGTGATTTTGAGTTTCTTTTATATCTTTTTATCTTAAATTTTAATAATATTTGTGAAATTTTGAATAAACATTATTTTTAGCAAATATTAATATATAATTGATTGTTTTTTTAAGGGTAGATTAATTGGTAATAAAATGTATTGTTAAAGTATTTTTTTATTGATTCAAGTTTAGTTTAACATGTGTCCTAGATGTTGTGTTGGTTCAAGTTTGGCTTAATTGGTGTGTCATGTTTGAGGTGTGTCGTGCACTAACAAATTATAGTGGTAGAAGTGGCAATCAACCTCATGCCAAGGTAATTAGTACCAAAGTGGCTCCTATTGGAGTACTGTGTCATGTCAAAATAAGACTTGTAGATGAGTAAGAAGGTAATCATTAAACCCTCTAAGCATTTAACATACACTCAATTGACAAATAAATTTATATATATGATTATTTTTTATAAAAATTAAACCAATTTATTATATTAATATATTATATATATATATATATATATTTATTTATTTATATATATAATTTTATTTATTATTAATTTATATTTATTTTAAAGTATTATACTCAATATTTAAACAATAAAAAATATAAATATGAATTAATCATTAAAAAGTTATATATTAAAGAAATTAATTTGATTAATATTATATAAGTTCAAATAAATTTGTTTTGGATAATAAAAAATATATTAATAATGTATCACTTTTAAAAATTATATTTGTGTGGAAAAAGAATAATATCATTCTTGCCCAATAATAATAAATAATACTTTTAAAATGGTTGCTTTATTTCTAATGGTATTATTTGTTTTAACAATTAAAAATCCAATTTTTAAATTCCTATATTTTAAAGAGATATAAAATTTACTAAAACCAAAGACAAAATTCCCAAAAAATAAATAAAGAGGTTGACTAAGAGTTTTTGAGTGGTGTTTTTTTGGGTCAAATCTTTATCTTTATTGTTTAAATTGGATTTTGGACAGCGATGAATTGAACACCTGAAAAACCATTAAAGCATTGAAACTGTAGAGAATTCACAGCTCAAACTTATAATATCTACTAGTTAAGAGATATCGATGGGAGTAAACTTATCTATTTGATTTCGTTCTTGTTAAGGAGGTTTACTAAATATTTCAAAGATATTTTAGATTATATCTTTGGAGAATATTTTAGAATTGCCACCTCTCTTGACCATTGGATTCCGAAAATATCACGAAATCTGCAATCCCATCCTGTATACTTTTTGAATGATACTTTATTCACATATTTGATTGCTGCTGGTAAAATTTGAAGTCCGCTTCCAATTACAATCCAACAATGTACGGACAAGACAACAGTTGAAATAGAGACATCGACGAAAGGCCTGAATGTGTCAACAGTAATCTTCGCTTTGAATTTGAGCGAGAACATACAATTTATAAGAATTTGAGCGAGAACATACAATTTATAAAGAACTTACGATTGGATTATTTGAGTGAATCAGAATTGCGACAGTGAGTCCACTGATATACAGACATAGAGTCCAGGCTGTGTTAGCGCGTAATGTGAATCTGTAATTAGAGCACGAGATGCAATCTATTAATATGTAATTAGAACACGAGACTCAATCGATTAATGTGGTTCTCCGTAGACGTAGCCTAGTGATTGAATTTGACGGGTATCACTTCAAATATGCTTAAAAATTCTTAAAGCCGTGGATGGGCTGTCCTGATTCGAAAGTCCAATGGAATCACCGATTAGCTTATTTCCTTTTCATACTATTCACTAGATCCTAATAATGTGAAATTCAACGAATAGATCCTAATAATGTGAAATTCAACGAATAGGAGGAAAATTTTCTTATTGTGGAAATATCTACTCTTTTAAGATATTTTTATTTTTTATATTTCTTAGATTATATATTTTATTGGTAAAGACTATCTACGCATTTATTTCAATGCGAGAAAAATAGAGATAAAAAAAATGCTATTATATATAGGTTAATTCATTATTTAATTCTATAAATGAATTGTCCACCTAGTCTATATTGCACATAAAATAAATTTGTATAATATATAAGTTTTAGAATAGTTAAACAACTATCATGAATATCAACGTGATGAAGTTATTAATATGATTAAACAAATTAATAAAATTAAGCATAACATTGTTGTAGTATAAGTTATAATTAATTGTAATATATGATATTAACATTTAAATTATTGTGTTCTCTATCAACTCATGATGTAGTGAAGTGTTAAGGCATTCTTTATGATGTTATTGATCCAAACCTCAAGTAGTCTTTTGTGTTATGTGTTGCGCCATGTGGGTATGCTTAGAGGTTATAGAATTAGAGGATGGAATGGACCTCGTGTGACATAAGTATGTGCTCGCTTATTGCAATCTAGGGAATTGTAGAGAACAATTACCCCTAGTATCCTTAAGCAAAGAAATACACAATAAAATATACAATATTATACAAGTACACATATGAATAAAAGATGGAAAAAAACACAACATAATGAGAGAAGAAAAGATATGCACATTATTGCTATATTACCACAACAACAATTATAATCCTTCTTCTCTATTACATATTTATACTTTCTATTCAGTTACAAAAACAAATACTTTCGTCAGTTAGCCTAACTGCAAGGTTAGTTGACTTGCAATTTTGACTAGAAAATTGACTTCACTTTAATCTTGGTTGATTATTATGTCTAGCTGATATAGTTGTCTAACTCTTCCAACATATACCCCCACCTCAAATCCTTGGTCATCCTAATAAAGGAGGAAATATAGACTTATGTTTACAAAATATTTAAAAAAATTATTGCAAAATGTTTTGTTATGATAAAATAGTGAGTCAAAGTCTAAGATGCATAAATAGTGTTGTTGCTTGCTTTCAAACTTGACTAGTATTCATTGGCTCTAGCATTGATTGATTTTCTTATTGAGCATGAGATAGTGTTGACTTTGTTATTGCTAGATTTTCTTGTTGTTTTTGCATTGGTTGATCAATGGGTTCTTCTAGAATCACTTCTAGCCATGTATGGAGGTGTACTTTTCCTAGCACATTAACCCGTTTTTCTTGTTGTTGTGCTCTTGTCTAGTAAGAAACCTTTTTCTTTGTTGATTCATGTTGACCTGAAGATGAAATTTTTCGTTGTAAGCATTGGGCCTAAAAAAATGAAAACTTGGTGGAGGAGAAGTTGGAGCAAATTGTGGCTATAGTTGTGGTTGATCTTTGAGTTGACTGAATTTTATTCAATGAACATTGTGAGGAATTTTTTTTTGTAAATGCTTAGAATATTTTCCATTCATCAATAGAGTATGAGGCTTGTATCTTGAGCGACTTCATTTGGGCAAGGCACTCCAATATTTTTTACATCTAATGTTTCCTACACCTTCCTCAAGACAAGACTGAATTTGTATTCTAATTTCTACACTTGTTGCACTACTTGCTTGAGGTGCTCAGGAACAAGTTGTGCTCTTTTTCCTTTGGGGAACCATTGTTGCTCTTTTTGAATCAATGTTGTTTCAACATAATTTTCTTCATCATTTTGTTTTAATAAGTCCTACCATGCATGATGGCTATATTTATTTCAATGTCAAATATTTATTAAGCCTCTTTATACTTTTAGGTAACCGAAACTTGATGAAAAATATGATACCCAGTTTTTTTTTCTCATTTTCATAACGTTCTCCATTCCTACTTTTTAAGGTTGTCTAGTTTCCTTGAAGTTATTATATTCTTCCTACAAATTTGTGGCGGTATGGCTAACTTTTAGACTTTTATTTTCATGTTGTAGTTGTGTATTCTCCCTATACAAATGAATGTTGATATCTACTAACTTTTGTACTAAACGATGCAAAAAATCAAGTCAAACTATCTCAATACTAAATGGGTTGACATGTAGTTTATCATGGGCCAAATCTCTACACATTTTCCATACTTATTTCTCTTTATTCCCTCTTTTATACATTTTGTCACAATATTTCACTAATATTCTTCATCTAGATACAAATTATTTGGAATCCTCACTATATAAATCCAAAATTTGAGTACATGAAGCTCAAACTATACCAAAAACACATTTGTTTGAGGATTTGATTCTTCCACAAGTGTATAGACTGTGTAGCTATTTGATGATTTATTCTTATCTATCTACTTTTCTTTATATATATTTTTCTTTGAGTCTAGTTGTTGTGATGGAATTGGTGTTTTTTCGAAATTGGTTTGGAAGTGATGGAGCCATGGTTGTAGTGGTGGTCATTTTCTATGTCTATTTATGTGTTTGTTCCTTTGTCTTTGTCAGCTTCGTCAACTATTTATTCAACCCCATTTCTATTGTAGTTATCTTCTCTTGATGTTCTTGATCCTTCTGTTGTATGACAACTTGTTCCTTAGGTTGATAATCTATTATTTATTTTTCTATTTGGTTATCCATGTGTTAGTCAATTGATTAATTAGTCCATTATTGGATTGACTGATTTGTCAATTACTATTGAATTCCGTTGTCATGCACTGTCTCATATTCTTGACTTGGCAAAGGATTGTCTTCTTTTTACTACCATTATTCTAATTTTCCAACTCTAAACATTTTCATTGTTTTCTTTGTGTTGATTATTATTCTTGATTGTTCTCTAGTGGTCATGATTAGGTCATGTATTATTGTCATTCTATGAATTTTAGTCTATTTAGATGCTATCATCATTAGATCGAATGTATTTTCCCTCATATTTTACACTATGACTCTTTAATATTGGCTTGTCTGACTTAGTGTGTTTAGATGACTTAGCCAACTAATTATGAGAAATCAATTATATTTATGGGGATACTTTGGTGCATGGGGGATTTAGTGGAGGAGAAATACCATAGCATGTGCATTCATATTAGGGGATATATATTGAGGAAAAAATGACTTAATATATTGAACATATAATAGGGGGTAAAGGGTTTTTATATGTTGTGTATAAAAAATGGAGCTCAAAGTTAATAAAAAAATATAAGGGGTATAAAAAATTATAATAAAAAAATGGATACTTACAATATCTAGTGAAAGTAAGGGTTTTTTAAATTGGGAATGTGCATTGGGTTCATATTAGTAGGGGGTTAAATAAAGTGATTTTTAGAGATATTTTCCAATATGTAGTCAAATTAAGGGCATGTTTTAGCATGTCATGAAAACATATGCTATGACAAAGGTTCATTAAGTGGAAGCCCTCTTCTTTGGTGGGCTCAACCTGAGGTATATCATTTCTCGAGTAAATTTTGGTCAACACCATGGTAAAGTGTTTCATTTAGGGATTTTTGGGAACAATATTTGTCTATTTACACACTTGGGTTTCCTTTGCACTATTAGTGGGAGGATTTCAAGTTATAGCAGTCGGAGACATTAGTTGCTACTCTAATTTTTGTTTCTTTTCTCTCCTAGTCTCCCTTTTCTTTTGCAAGGTGATATTTTTTTAATGCTTCAACATTTTTTCTCTTTTTCCCGAGCTATGGCTTCACCATATGCAAGTCAAAAATTTGATCGAAGGACTTGGGTTGTGTAAGCTCACTCACATTGGGTCAACTTACCTTTCTAATTAGTTTTATGAAGGACTTGTTGGGAAACATTTTCTAAAATTTTCTTCCTTTTTGGATGCTAAAATTCCACTATGTTGACATCTTGAAGGATCTCTTTCCAATCAATAGAGGGTTTTGCTTTAAGTGGCTCTTCCCTATTCAACCCCTTTCCTTTTCTTATTATGGTTTTCTTTGAAGGTAATACAACTTGATTGTCTAAGTCAACCAAAAAGAGGACAATATTGTTAAAAATAGAGGCAGTGTGGGAAAAAAATAATCATGGAAACAAAAAAACATAAAACACATGAATAATTTGTCCCGGGAAACTCAAATCTAGGAAAAACCTACTAACAAACTTATTAATATATTATGGTTTAAATGCAGCCATGCAAAGTGAGAAGTCCGTTGAACTCAAGTACATTACAATGTAGAATCTCAAAGCATTTTAGAGGCTTCATCACATGTAATCCATGGTCACTAATACCACAGGCCATGAAAACCTTGCGCTTGAAACCACCATTATGGACCTAATGACTTTGACTCTTTTACCGACTCAAGTTTATCCTAGCGTTCCCCCCCTTAAAATTGACTTGGGAAATCCACATGATCTCCTTTACTTTTTTATTTGGATTGGATAATTATATTTTTTTTCATCCATCCCAATGCTTTTAGAGTGGAAAAAGTGGAGGACTAAGCTCAAAGGACCCTTTTTACCGGTGTGACCCAATTTGGCAAATTAGGGTCTGAAACCTTCCATGGTCATTTAGAGGCATTAAACGACATTTTTTAGAGTAAATGTTTCTTTATTTTGTGAAAAAACTTTCTTTATTATTATGCACAGAAATACCTTTCCAAGGGCACAAGAATCATGTTAATCAGAGTCCGTATGTGAAAGTTATGCCACTTAGAAGTCGATCTTTATGTTTTCACCACCATAATTTGAGAGGATGCCACATATGCCCCCATTATTCATGGAAAATCGGCTAGTGACGCGATTATGATGAAGAATACTCTAGAAGAGTCTATATTATAACTCTGGTTAAGATTTGAGGTAGTCAAACCTAACCACTAGTAGGCTGTTGGGTTGTGTTATAACAAGGCCACTAGGAGGAGAATGGTTTCCATTCTTTCGAGTGCATTTGTTTCATAACTAAGAAAAATTAGCCATGAGGGATAGGATATAGAGAACATAGAGATGATTTGTGCACTATAGTAGTCCACAAGCCACAAACCATACTACTTTGTACTTGTAGCCATATTTCCATTCAAAGAAAGAGAGCAAAGCAACCTCACCTTCTAGCTGGGATTTTCTCCCGAAATGGTTTCTTAGGTGATATCACATGTCAAATGTGTTTCTGAGCTTTTATTTTTTTGTTCTCCATTGTCTACATAATTATAATTTGCATGCATATTCTATTAACAAAAATCTATAGATCTATAAATCTAAAGAGAAAGAAAACTAAATTATAATAGTGTATATTTTTTTATTTTTAAGTATAACTTTAGTAGATTTGTTGTGACAAATTGTCCAATGGAATATCCATTGTATTTTATGGATAATATTGGTATTAGAGCAATTTTCTTTGGTTATATTATGCATATTTGTAGGGGATCTAGATTGGCTAGGTAAAAAAATCATAAAATCCTTATCATGTTGAATTGAGGCTTCTATGATCCATATCAAGTTTACGAGAAATTTTTCAGCGTAAATCACAAGATATCATTTGTCGATGCGTTTCGAACCAATCGTTGTGGTTCATCATCAGGACAAGTTAAAGAATCAGATCTAGTTTTGTATGTTAAATAGTTTGAGCAGAGCCTCCAACGGCTAACTAGACCAACGACTAAATTTGAATTAGGACCAGGGATCATTTGTCGACACATTTCAAACCAACCAGCGTGGTTCATCATCAGGACAAGTTGAAGAATTAGATCCAGCTTTGTATGTTAAATAGTTTGAGCAAAGCCTCCAATGGTCAAATTTAGCCATTGGAGGCTCTGCTCAAGCTATTTAACATGCAAAGCTGGATCTGATTCTTCAACTTGTCCTGACGATGAACCACACTGGTTGGTTCGAAACGTGTCGACAAATGATATATCTTGTGATTTACTCCGAAAAATTTCTCGTAAACCCTTACAATGGTCGATGAATCCATGAATGATGTTCGAGATCCTACAGAGGAAAGGTTTTTGTTTCTAGAACAACAAGTCTCAGATATAAATCATAATTTAAATCTCCTCATGGAATCCCTGAGAAATAAGCTTGGGATATTTGGATAAGATGGAGATTCTAATGCAGAGGACAAATCAGAGGGGAGATTAGGAGATCGGGAAGAAACAAAGAACCAACTGAAGAAAGAACTAGAAAAATATCAACCAAGTTCAAGTGTCATGAATCATTCACATTCCCTCTACAAAATGGAACTAAAGGTCGATGTCAAGTCGTACCATGGTGAAATTGATGCTATAAAGCTAAATCGCTAGCTCTAGTGACTAAAAGTTTATTTTAGTGTCCATCAAATTAAGGAAGGACAAAAGATTTCATTTGTGTGGCTGAAATTGGAGGGTCATGCCTTGAAATGGTAGAAAATCCACATGGATACCATGAGGTTGGATGGAAAAGATCGTAGTGACTAAGTGGGAGGACTTATAAACCATCATAAATTCAAAGTTTAACCCTATTGTGTGTGAAGAGGACTAGTTGATTTGATAAAACTACTTAAAGAAAAAGCAAGGGAAAAGCATGCAAGAGTACACCACAAAGTTTATAAAGATGGTCGTAATGTTTCTTATCTCCCCAAAGAACCTATATGTACTCCTAAAATATTTTGGGGTCCTACACTACCATCTGTAGGAGTAAGTGATATTGCTTATGCCCAGATTGGTGGATGAGGCTTATTTATAAGCATAATACTTGGAAAACATAGGTCCAAAGAAAAGGAAATCCAGTGGATCAAAGAAGGAGCAATAGAACACTTTTAAAGAGGGGAAGAAGAAGCATAAAGGGGGAAATATTAACATATGACAACCATGATACATCAATGCAAATATATTAGGAACCACTACAACCAATGCAACATTGATTACCATACAAAGGAGAAGTGTTGGAAGTTGCATCCAAAGCTTAACCCTAAGAGAAAAAATAAAGGCAAAGGTTGGATTTGCCTAAGGTGGCTTGCTCACGATGGCTGCAAAATAGAGGTTCGGACTATGGGCTGGTATGCCTTCGCAAAAGGTTAAGAGGAATTATGTGAAGTTGGTTGGATGTGTTCCTCCTTGCAGATCAGCAATCCCTTCAACAAAACCTGTTTTTCTTTTCATTTATGCATCACTACATATCAACATGGAAAAGATGAATTGAATTTGAGAAAGTTGATCTATTGTTTGTTAAGGACTATATCTATGAAATGGAATTCCTTTTAAGCTGCAACAAACTTAAGGGAACGAGATAACAACTGCACGTGCTTCCAAGAAATCATAAACAATGATCTAGCTAAGAATGAACCCTATGTTATGCAATGACCATAAGACAAAATTTGTTTCTGGGGTTGTGAGAGTGGGGCCCTCTAATAATGATCCCATGAGAGAGATGAGATAGAGGCCATTGTCACAAGATTTTTTGAATTACTTTCTTTCACTACTGCACCATTGATCTACCTCTTCAAACTGTTGGAAACTAGGTTAAGCAATAATTCAAATACTTGTCAAGCTAAACAAAACATAAATAAACTTCAGTAGTTAACTATCATTTTAATATAAGAATACAGATTCAAAAAGAGGAACTTTTGCTGCTAGGGTTGGGCCCTCACCCAAGAGCTTCATCCCTCTGAGTCAACTTAGTGTTGGATCAAAACATAATTCTCATTATCTTCAAAATGTCAATGACAACGTAACAATAACAGTCACAATGTTTTAGCTCAAAATGGCACGTTGGATACAACAAAAATCGAGTCATAATGAGTCCCTTGACTCTCTTATTTATCCAAAATTGAAGCTCCCAACAACTCCCTAGAAAATAGGGATACTTGGATCCCTAACTCGAGAATGACTCTTTCTTAACCGTCATTGGCTTGGCTGCCAATGGACTCAATTTGTTTGGTTTCTAGTAACTTCGAGTTGAAGAGATATGGTGGAGGAATCTTCGAATATTTTGAGGAGTCAAGGAGGGAGACCAATATCCTAAAATATCTCTTCGTTGCCCACTTTGAGTTCCTACACTTAATTCAACCCAAAACTACTCCAATTTCTACATTTAATACATATTAGGCCACATGATAGTATCTCACCTTCACCCTTCTCACTAAGAAAAATATAACAAAATATGTAAACAAATGTGAGAAAATTCAATTTTAATAAGCTGGAGAGTGGAATTGTGACCCATATAGTTTACCTATTGATGAGACTCATCAGTTATAACCTTGGGAAGTTGGCTGCCCAACTAACCCCAACGGAGCCCACAAACTCTTAGTGTTCCATCTCCTATGGTTAGGGTTTTGTTTGTTTAGGGTTTTCCCTTGTTGTTCAATAATAAAAAGGCCCTAGAGCCTCATTGTAACAAAATTCATAGGCATGTAGCCACCACATCTCTTCTCATAGATAAGCTACCATCACCCAAGGTAGTTTATTTCCATTTCTCTATGTAAGCATATTTTAGTTCTTTGATATTAATGAAATGAAGTTTTTATTTTTTCTTGCATCTTTTTGGTTATGTGTATATCTCTATTTTGTTGCGTTCCTACATAAGTTTGGATCATTGGTATCAGGGTGGTCTACTCTTTCTTTGTTTTTCTTTGCATGTCCCCAATGAGGTCAGGATATAAGGAGTTAGAGCTCGAACTAGTTGAACCTTTGCAAGACCAACCTCAGAAACCCCGATGACTTCCCATGGTGGAAGAAACGAGAGATGAGGGGTAGGAGATCCTTTCAAAATATTGGTAGAGGAAGCCCTCGATCGATGAAGGAATGCACTAATGGATAACTTAGCCCAAATCCTTCAGTGACTACCCACAGGTGATGCATCTTCATCCAACAACCACTTTAGAGGTGCCACTCCTTTTAAGGTACAGGTTAACTTTAACATTCCCATATTTGAAGGCCATATAGATGTATACGCCATAGATACATGGTCAAATATATTGGAAAGTTATTTTACAATTCATGACTTTTTGAATCAGGAAAATATTACTTTTTCACTCCTCAAATTTTCCCCACATGTCAAGGATAGGTGGTAAACCTACTATGAAAGGAAGGATGAGAGGGACTCCTCAATATTTTTAGTCGCACCCACTTAGAATTATTTACGAGACACCATCAAGGAACAATATTACCCTGTCGGAGTTTAGAAGATAAATACATAAAGTGGACCATGTTGTGGGAGGGAATAGACCAAGATGTGTTGGATTTCACAAATGTTTCCATACCCTTTGCACAAAGCTGGGTATCAAGGATTATGAGTAGCATTGTTTCCATACCCTTTGCACGAAGCTGGGTATCAAGGATTCTGAGTAGCATTTGGTACTTAAGTATCACAAATGTCTACACAAATACATTCACGATGAGATGGAGTTCATGGAAATCTCCTCGCTTGGCACTGCCTATCGATATGTTGTTAAGATGGAGCATAAATTCAAACAGAAGAAGCGATACTTTGGATCTACAAATCCGAATTAAGGGAAAGGTGCCCCCAAACCATAGAACAAAGGACAAATCCAAGGTGGCACGACCTAGGACAACTCGCAGAAGCTGCAAGAAAAGAATAACACCATCAAGACAAAGAAGGACACAGGGAAATGGTGTGAGTTCCATAAGAGCCCCACTAAGAAAACAAGTGAGTTTCAAGCCAAGCTATCACTATTACCTAAGATTAAGACTTTTAAATCAGATGCATGTTCTAGCTATGAGTCAGAAACTGACAAGGGGAATGACAAAGGGTTATCGATGCGGAGCCTAGTGTCATCATTGCCACCACCAAGATCTAGAAGGATGAGCCCGAAGATCTAGAGGAGGGAGCATCTCTTCCTTTCACATATGTAGGTGAAGGGTTCTCTATTGTAGTTCATTATTGATAGTGGGAGCCAAAAAGTCTCATTTCAGTAGAGGTCATGAAGCAGTTGGTCCTACCAACTGCAACACACCTACAGTCGTACACCATCAGGTGGCTTCGCCAAGGACGAGATCTCCACGTCAACCAACAATGTCGCCTTCCCTACAGAATTAAGCCCTTCATAGATGATGTATTGTATGATGTTTCTCCTCTTGAAGTTTGTGATGTATTATTAGGCCAACCATACTTGTCGAAGCAACGCACTATGTATGAGTCTAGGCCTCACACTATTATTATTACTTTGGGCAATAAGTTGTATAGGATACCATAGGTAGCACTACCTACCACCATTTCTTTGATCATGCTGAAGCAATGCAGTAAGATCGTTTCCCAGATTAGGATTTCTTTTCTCCTTATAATTCACCCTTAAGGAAAGAAGAAAATTGTGACCATGTCCTCTAGACAGAGATCCTCCACAAAGAAGAAACAAATGTACAAGGTTATGGAGGAGTATAGGGACATCTTCACCTCACCCACAGGGGTGGCTCTAAACTACCAAGTCAAGCACTCCATCGATATGACCCCAGGTGCACCAATCTATCGATGCTTTTGTAGGTTTTAACCCCATATCAAAATTACCTGCATACGAATTCTAAAACATAGAAAATAAACAATGCGAGAGCATAACACATAAAACACATATACATAGATATTTTCCCATGCATCCCAAAATTGGGACTACCAAATTGATTTTTCATTTTGTTCCTTTCAATGTTACAATACATACATATATATTATATATATATTATATTATATATATATATATATATATTATACTTATATATATTTACACATGCGAAGCCTCAATTCCATGTGACCGACAACCATCGTGCCCAAAACCATGTCGAAAACCATCATGCACCAATACGTAGGTGGTTCGCCCCACCTAAGTATAAGGGTCCACAAATAAATTTCCCGGGCCACTACCCCAGACCCCGTAGAGGGGGGCCACTTGCCCCCCTCTAACCCCCTGATTAACTAGGGTAGCTAGTCGTGGAAAGAATATAACACAATCCAACATCTTTGTTCTGGAGAACGATGAAATCAAGAGAAAAATTCAGGAGCTATTACAGAAAGGGAACATTAGGCCAATTTCATCACCTTGTTGGAGCTCGGTCGTGTTGGTACAGAAGAAGGAAGGGACCTAGAGACTCTATATTGACTATCGAGCGTTGAAAAAGATCACTATCCAGAATAGGTATCCAATCCCATGGATTGATGACCTTATGAACCAACTCAAATGGGGAAAATATTTCAGAAAGATTGACTTGAATTCTAGTTATCACCAGCTACTGATTGAACCCTCCGATGTGTGGTAAATTGCATTCAAATCCAAGGAGTGCCTCTTTTAATGGTTGGTCATGCCTGATGGAAGAAATATTGTGACCCTTCACCAAATATTTTATGGTGGTGTATTTGGATGGCATTCTAATCTTCAACCAAATTTGGGAAGAGCACCTCCACAATATTTGATATGTCCTCCAAACCTTGCGGCAACACAAGTTGTGTGCGAATTTGGAGAAATGCAGTTTTGGCATAACCCAGGTTCAATATCTGGGGTACATCATTGATGAATGAGGTGCACATGTTGACACAGTCAAGGTACAATTCATTTGTGATTGGCCAAACTCAACCACTCTAATAGATATCTACATCTTTCTGGGTCTTTCCAACTTCTACCGTAGGTTCGTGTTGGGGTTCTCTCATATCACTTGGCCTTTAAGCCAAGTCACTAAGGGAGGAGCGAAAGTAAAGTTCTTTTGGCCTGAATCCTAGAAAAAGTTTTTTTTTCGTGTTGAAGCATCGCCATTACTCTACACCAGTGCTCACATTACTAGACCTGCAATAACCATTTGAGATCAAGACAAATGCCTCTGACTATGCTATTGGTGCAATTCTTACTCAACAGAGGTGTCCAATGGTATATCACAGTGAGACACTCTCAGGCACAGTCTAAAAGTATCCAACCTATGACAAAGAGATGTATTCCATTGTGCATGCCTGCTAACAATGGAAGCATTACGTTCTGGGGAAGGAAAAAATCATCCACACAGACCACCAACCCCTATAGTTCATACAGACATAGGGGAAGTTGGGAAATGATCACCATAAAAAATGGTCCACATACTTGTAACAATTCCATATGAACATTAAGTACAAGAGGGGAAGTACCAACAATGTTGCATACTACATCAACTGACCGTCGATCATGGCGTTGACCATTGTGCTCGACTCTTGTGGGAACGAGACTGTTGGGTGGCCGCATATTTACAAGAGCAATCCATAATTTTGTAACACATACTAGAAGCTCCTGGAAGGCAAGCAAGTTCAAAATTTTCACCTCCAGGATGCATTGTTATGCCACCTGGGACACCTCTGTGTTCCTTCAAGTGAGTGTGCCAATATTATTTGGGAGGCGCACTATAGTTAGGTCGCTAGACATTTTGGGGTAGAGAAAATAGTGGCAGTGTTGTAGAAGTATTTTTATTGGCCAAACCTTCGACAGGATGTGGGGAAGTACATCAGATCCTACACTTTGTACGCCATTGCCAAATTGACCATCAAAAAGCAAGACCTATATACTCCTCTGCCTACTCCTATTCGATCTTGGGAATCCATCTCCATGGATTACATGTCAGGCCTTCCTTCTACTAAGCATGGCAACGACTAAGATGGCCATTCTAGTGGCCTGCAAGAAGAGTATCATAGCAAAATCCACTGCTAATATCTTCTTTGAACGAGTGTGGGTACACATAAGGATCCCACAACCCATTATCTTAGATCGAGACAACAGGTTCCTAAGTACATTTTTTTCAAGTATCTGGTCGATGGTGGAAACCAAGCTCACTAATTCCACGAATTTCCTCCCCCAAACTGATGGCCAAATAGAGGTCATCAACAGGATGATTGTACACATTTTCTGCATGTACAACTTTAAGAATCCATGCATATGGAATGAAAGCCTCCCCTATGTTCAACACAGTTACAACAAAGCTCTCCATAGCTCAACTAGCCACAACCCTTTTCAAGTGGGATTGGGATTCCAGACACTAGATCCCATTTATGTGGCCTACCATTTGCAACTACTCAGGCATATTTGGCTCATGTTCAATCAGAAATTGATAGGGCTAATAGCTTCATTGAGCACTTTCAACACATTTTCTAGCAGGTCCATGACATATTGGACAGATTCAATGCTAAGTACAAGTAGCAACATGAAAAGCATAGAGTTCCACACAAATTCCAGGTGGGCGAAAATTTTTGGCTACATTTGTAGAAGGAATGCCTTGTTGGGCCCCACTGCAAACTTTTCCCACTTCGATATGGGTCATACACCATCACCAAGCTTGTCGGGGACAATGTCTTCAAGCTCAATATTCCACTGCTCCTTGGCCTGCACCCAATATTCAATGTGGACCACTTTTGGCCATACTTTCCACCATTGTTGGACACATCTAACATTGCAGAAGAACTCATACCAATGGATTTAAATCCAGACTAGATGGAATAGGCCACAACTGATCAGATCATGGACATGCAAATCAATAACTCTCACCAATAGAGGATCCAACTATATTGAGTTATCAAAGTGAGACAAATCCTTCACCAAGGAAAGTGTCACCAAGTTTGTCTCGGACAATTCCTTCAAGCTCAACATTCCACCGCTCCTTAGCCTGCACCAAATATTCATTGTGGATCAATTTTGGCCATACTTTCCACCATTGTTGGACACATCTGACATTCCAGAACAACTCACACCAACGGATTTAAATCCAGAATGGATGGAATAGGCCACAACTGATTGGATCATGGACATGAAAATCAAGAACTCACACCAATAGAGGATCCAACTATATTGAGTTATCAAAGCGGGACAACTCCTTTACCAAGGGAAGTGGTTCACCAAGGACCAAGTTCAATAGAAATTTCCTCACTTCATGGAGGCTCTGCATGTAATGGGGACCATTACTTCCTAAGCAGGGAGGACTGATCCTGGTGGATATTAGTGGCCACCTGCCTATTCCACCTATACCTCCAGTCGGTTTCATTAGTTTCCTTGTTTATAGTAGCATTTACTTTTTTTAGTAGTTTTTTTGAGTCCTAAACTTTTGGAGCAATTTTGACCCCCTAAATGAAATTTTTTTGAGTTCTGCAGCAGGCTTGTGGTCAAATCCAGTGGCTTGAACTTGTTGCAAATCCTATAGTACTCAAAAATATCTTTTCAATGAGCTATCGTACACGCCAAATGGAGATAATATGACCAAGTTACGACCTCGAGAAGTTGGTTGCCCAACTAACCAGAACGGGGCCTACAAACTCTTGGTGTTCCATCTCCTCGGGTTGGGGTTTTGGTTGTTTAGGGTTTTCCCTTGCTTTCCAATAATAAAAATGTCATTGATGCTCATTATAACACAATTCGGAGGCATGTAGCCACCACATATCTTCTCAGAGATAAGCTACCATTGGCTGAGCTAGTTCATTTCCATTTTTATATGTAAGCATATTTCATTTCTTTGATATTAATGAAGTTCAGTTTTTATTTCTGCTTCATCTTTGTGGTTATGTATATATATATGTATTTTTTTGCGTTCCTACATAAGTCTGGATCATAAGGATATTGAGGGAAGCTCAATATCTGGCACTTGACAATTGTGAAGTCAATATATGGACATCTTGGAATTAAATGGTAGCGGTGCGATAAGATAGCCTAGAGGTCAAAGGAAGATCATTTTCAAGAAGAAGCTATGATAAACTTGAATTTTGGGAAGGCTCAATGTAATTCCTTCATATCAAATAAGAAAGTGATGAGAAAAAACTTTTGGCCTAGAACCTGTCACAAGATTGAAGAGAGAAGGTGGCTTCATGATTCCTTGAAAGAAAGAAAGATTGATGATGCAGAAAAAAGAGGGAGCCATGTAGCTATGAGGAACTAGTATTTAATACTCTAAAGAAGAAAATCTATTAGGCTTGTGGCGTTGAATTCCCAAATTGAAAGGAAGTTAGAAATCTCCTCTAGATTTAAGAGGGAAGAAAAGAGTCTCCTTCAATAGGAGCAAGGTTCTATTCTAAAGATTAAAGGATAATAGGCATGTCCCCTTAGTTTGAGAGGGAGTGGTGTCAGTCATCACATGTGCATTCTCCTCTTCAGGTGATGAAGAGAGAATGGCATATGATTAGATAAGCATAAGTGGTTTCCTTTAGGATATAACATCTAAGAAATTGACACTCTTTGAGAATGGGACAGGCATTTAAGAGAATAGTGGTTGAAGAGGACTGATATTCTTTAAGGACTCAATATTAGAGATCCATGATAAGAATAGTCCTAAAAGGACATACCTTGTAGATGTCAGGATGGGGTATGTACCTTATAGAGGGTGTGGTATCACACATAAAGCCTCGCAACGTAATGCTCTTGATTAAAGAAGAGATTGTCTAGTTAGGCCTTAGAGACAATGTTGGTCATGATAATGATGCTGACATTATGGATTATCAATCCAACTCTTCTTGTGAGAACTCTTCAATTTGAGATATAACGTTGTGTTGGATGTACAATTATGAATACCTCCCTAGTTAAGGGGGAGTGTTGAAAATGTAACTAGTTTCTGTCTTCACAATTGTTGTACTCATTTCAATATGTATCCTATGTAACAAACAAGAGAAGGAAAGAAAAAATTATTATTATTAAAGTGTGGGTTTCATGGTCATTATTGATGGTCTTCCAAGTAGAAGCATGTTCTTCATGCTTCTAGGGTTTGTTAGGTCTTAGGATTTATTGTCATGGGTTAAAAGAGTCAACATCATGTTTATAAGACCCTTCCGAGAAAAAAAAATATTTGTAAAAGAATTATTTTTTGGTCTAGAAAGTTGTGGAGGCTCCAAAAGTACAAGTCAACCTTGTGATCATCAATTCATCCTAAAGGAGGGAATTCAAGCCCTTAAGAAGGCTATAGAAAGAAGCAATTCCACCTCATTTGGACTCACTAACTCACACAAGTTTGATCTATCAATAAAGGGTTCGATCTGAATCTAGGAGAAGGAGAAGATAGGAGTGAAGGTATAGGAGAAGGAATAAGCATGAAATTTCTTGTTTTGGGGTTGTATCTCTCTCACACATGCGAAGATCTAGGGTTTCTAGTGTTGCAGAAGGAGGCCACAATTATAGGTTCGAGTTGGAGTAGGATGAATTGTAGAATATTGTAGATGTAAGGGAGAAAACCCTATATTTACCTCATTGACCTTGGGAGAGTTGTTTTTCTCTAGGAATATCTAAGGAGGAGGCTAGATTAGGGTTTCCAGAGAAGTTGCAAAGCTGAAATTACAAGGTCGAAGTAGCAGGAGGAGTTGCAACATTGAAGCTAGTAGACCGAAGTTGCAGTATTGAAGTTGGCTGGTGCAAAAACAAGGAAGGACTTGAGGAAGGGGTAAATTGGTACTAGGATAAGGACTTGGTCTAGGGTTTGGGTCCTTGTATCTTTTAGAGTTTTCAGGTTTTCCCCTTGGAGGGGTTTTTCCTTTGTTGAGAGCCTAATATTTGTGGCCTATATTGTTGTTATTACTATTCTTGATATTGTTTGATGAAAATATCTAACTAAATAACCTAAAAAAGCTAAATAAGGTTCACAAGAAAATATCAAGGTTAAGGAAAATAAGATTAATAGTCACCACTTTCCCATTTTCCAACTATGGTTCCATGAGAAAGTGGGATAGATAAAGAGGCTAGGCGATTTTGTTAATATTTTATTGTGTCAATCTTGAATTGGGGTGAAAATTTGTATATGTCATCTTCTTCTGGAAGCCACATGGTGCTATGGGACCATGTATATTTAACCTTACATGCTTGGTGTCTATGGGGTTCATTATTCTCATTCATTCATCCCACTCTTGGGAAAGAAGAAGGAGAGAAAAGTATTTTAGTGAAAATAGAGTCATTGTTAGTTAATTCTGTAAATACACTAATTATTATGCCAACATATGAAAGGATGCTAAAGTGCATTAGTGCATTGACATTTCTTGGAAAACTATCCATGACTAAGAGGCTTTTTAGATTTCATGATTAAGGCTTCCTAATTAGTAGCACTAAATCGTTGGAGGGAAGTGGAATAGCCTAAGGGATTGTATTGCAAAGAATTCTATTTTTTCCCTTAGGTTGTGTAGGCTAAAGGAGAAAGAGAGATGGAAGTTTAGATTGCTATTGGATTGGTTAAGTAACTATAACAATTATGATTTCTATGTAACCATGAATAAATAAAGCTTGAGCATGAACTCTCTACAAGTGATAGAGTTGGCATAAGCACTCATCCTTGTGGAATCATAATCTCAACATGGAGGTGGTTTTTGTAGAGAGTGAATGCATAACAAATTCCATGTTTGAGTGGAGCATCCAATGTCTATAGTGAGTGGGTGAATTGTTTCAAAGATAGGTTATTTCCATGCTCTCTATATTATAATTGCATTATATATATTCATTGAGTATCTATTCCCTTTATATATATATATATATATATATATATATATATAGAGAGAGAGAGAGAGAGAGAGAGAGAGAGAGAGAGAGAGAGAACTTACTTGAGTCTTTGTTTTCCATGCATCATTATTGATTCTTTTAAAGCATGGTCTTAAAGGTTCGAATTCACTAGATACATGGATTTTGGATGGTAGCAAGATGTGAGATATGGTATAGAGGTGAACGATATCCAAATTGTAACTAACAAAATAACTTACATTAAAACAAACTCAACATGGAGAGTGTCGGTGTTTCCAAGAAAAATAGTGTCTATTCAAATCTGCTAGTCCCACTATGATGGGTAGCTATCTTAGAAACAAACAATTCAAAGTAACTTGTGTTTTCCTTTATGAGAGATAGATGAGGGAGAACCATAGAGCACCAACCTTAGTCTTTTGCTTGGCTCCTTTCCTGTTTCCTCTCTCTCTTGATAGAGCTTTCACCACTCCTTTCTCACTTGTCCCGCTTCAAAGAACACCTGTAGAGTCAAAGCAGCAAAATACCATCAAAGCATAGAGATCTATAACCATAAACAATGTATAATCAAATGTACATTAACCATACAAATGCATACACAAATACAAGATTCAGAAATATACAAGTATATGGAGGAAAACTCAAATAGCTTTATTGATAGAAGTAGTAGAAGAGAGGATTACAACCCAGCCATCTTATCCAATGCCATCCTCCCAGCATGAAAGCCCTGTTCACCTCATGAAAAGACTAGATCACCTAGCAATACAATGCTTTACAGAGAAACCAATAGCACTTCCTTACAAAATACAAAATTCCAACCTTTTGGATCTCTAGGATGAGGTATCCATATATAGATATTTGTAGGGGGGTGAGTTAGCTTCTGGGATTTTGATTAGTGTCATTTCTCTGATAGTTCTTGGTTCCACTTGGAGATTTCATGATCTCTTACTCATCCGTGGGCGAATTCAGAGAGGCAAGTGCCATATGAGCAGTTTCTAGAAGATTCTCTGGGTTTCCAACTAGCAAACTGCTTTTTCCATTTGTCTGCTCTCGCTCATCGCACCCTACAGAAGGGATTTTTAGTATGCATCACACCCTTTGTGTGTAGCAGGTGAGATGCATCACACCTTTAGCATGGAGCAGTCTGTATGGTCTGGTTTTGACCAATTCTGAGCAGTTTTTCAGGGAGAATTTCTGGGAAATGATGTAATCAGTTGACCTTGTTCCTTTAGGGTATGAAACAACACTTTTACGGGTTTAGAAGACCTTGGTTTATGGACATATGTGAATGGGATTGTAGTGCCCAAATATGTCTATAACAGTTGCCCCCTAAAGCATGAGGTCGTAAATCTTTTGATGTCAGGTGAAATGCTTTATCATGAGGATCCGAGGCTTTTCGAACTGGAAGGTGACCTGTAATAACATACAACACAATACATTATCTTCATAATATTTTCATGATCCAGCTGAGGCGGGCATTCCCATGCTCAGATTTATAAAGTCATTTTCATGTATATAGGACAGACAATTATCTGTGTGGCAGATTGATGATTCTGGTAGAGTTGTCATCCTTTAGCTTGGATGATTATCTGTGCAGCTATATAGTACATTTGATGTCTTTATTTTCCTGAATATATCGTAGCCTAGATGGACGAAAGTAGATCTAGGGTCTTCAAACTCGTCCAATATTCACTCGAAGTACAAGTCGATCCATGTGAAAATATGTTCTTATGTCGAACATGGAAATGCATCGCCTGATTACCAGCCAATGATGTAAGTTGTTAACAAACACGAGAGGAATCATCAATAATGATAATGACCCTCAAGTTACTGCAGTACAATTCACATGGTGTGAATACATGAGTTAATGTCGAACACCACGCAAAATCTTTCGGTCGAAGGCCATTGATGTAAACCTGTTGCTGGAAGTGTTAAACTTGGCATTGAGGCATGCAAGCTTCAAAGTACTGAAAGGGTTGTTCCTAAGTCAACTTCTTGGATAATGATCTGATGTCGACAAGAAGTGACCAGTCATAGGAGAGCCCTAATGAATCCCACATCTACGACACGAAACAGAGAAAATGATTTTGTGGAGGTGAAAACGATTTGATGATACAAGGTTCAGGGTGGCAGTCATGAAAATTAGAGCGTGAAGGTATTGCAGCAGATGAGGCATTAATTGGGTTGGTGAATTCTCTGAGCAACTTCTCTTGAACATATCGGAAACATTGAAATGGATTGGTAGCATTAACCCCAGAAAATGGATGGTATGGAGGACCAATGGTGATATAACTAGTGAACGGAATAACCTAACCCGACTCAATCATGGTGATGGAGTGAAAGTGTCATGTTCAAGAGCGACCTGCTACCAATAAATTTCTTCAATTTTTCTTCCCAATTTTTGCCCAATCATTGCTCACCAGCACCTCTTTATTTTTGTCAAGCTTGAGGAGGATAACATATGCTTGTTCTATAATTTTCCCTTCGGGCAAAATTGTCGCTATGTTTTAGCGAGCCTAGTTATAGTGAAACTCGCTCTTATCCATATCACTATTGTTTTAACGAGTTTAATGACAAAGATAACTTGGTCCTTTTCAGTTTTAGAGAGTCTAAAAAGAGACGAAAAGGAAACTCCAATAGTCTTTTTTCGTAATATAATCCCTTAAGTCCGAAAAAGTATAAAATAATATGAAAGGGTTGACTTTTCTGATCACTTTAGCGAGCCAAAAAGGAAAAGCGCTTGATCTTTTTGTTTAATGATCCCTCAGGTCCAAAAAGATTAAAATATAGAGGAGGGATGGCACTTCCAATCACTTTAACGAGCTGGAGAGGCCAATTGCTCAGTAATCTTTTTATATTTTACGAGTCTAAAAAGAGCTTAAAATAGACTCATTATTTCCAAACACTTTAACGAGCTGGAACACTCGACAATCTTTTCATATTTAACGAGTTTGAAAAGGGTTTGAAGGAGACTCGATATTTCCAAACGCTTTAGCGAGCTGGAACACTTGACAATATTTTCATATTTAACGAGTCTGAAAAGGGTTTAAAGGACACTCAATTTTTAGGAACGAGTGATATTTTCAGGTAGTAGCTGGTTCCAGGTAAGTTTGGAACTTTTCAATCACGGTAGTGTAAAGAAGGTGGCTAACAAAATCACTCGTCGTAGCTGTTCCTCAAAAGGGTAAACAATCAAGTGGAGGTGTATGATTGGCTAAAAAGTGGAGGTGATGGTAAGAACACAACCAAGGCTCAAAAGTTGATAGCAATGCGATCACAAAGGTTATTTAACGAAAGGTGGGTTCATTTTTTAATGAGCTTGAACTCTCGGGGAACATATGATCATTGCTAGGTTTATTTTTTAATGAGCTTGAACTTCGCGTAAACCTACTCATGATAATAGTCAGAGATGTTCAATTCACCATTAACACTATGTTCTCTTGACGGTCATACTACCTGTTCAATTTCTCCATCAAACTAATTAGAAATGTAAATACATGCTTGAAAAATGAGTTAAATACCAATATCTTACTTGAATTACGTGAACAGTAACATAAAAGTAGTTTTTACCTCTCATTTTTACCATTTCATTCAAATTTGGGATTGTTGGAGCTCTGGAGGTGCTTTCCCCCTCAATTTTCATTAGCTGATTCCGGGAGATTCTGTGGACTATTTTCGGTGCCGTCTGGACTAGATAGGAGCTAACCCTGAGTTCTTCAATCACATTCTTTCCTTTTCTGATTCTGAGCATGTTTTCTTATTTTTCTAGGCCCCAGGGGTTTCAACATTTCATTCTCTCCCATCACACCTAGTATACATCGAAATGTGTGATGCATACTGAGCTGGCCATTGGCCAGTCAATATGCATCCCACCCTATACACAGCTAGGGTGTGATGGGCGCAAGGAGGAAAGTTTATGCATTGTTTTTTCATGGAAATTTTGCCTGTTTTTGCCCAAATCAGGATCCTAATTCTTCCCTTGTTTGTTTTTCAGAGATTCATTGGATCAAGATGTCATTACATGGTGTGAACGCAAGCATGAAGAAGAGGATATTATTTCCTTACATGATCTCGGTATGGTTACTACGTTGCGAAACTGTGGCTTGCTCAAGTTCTTCCGCATATCCAACATGAGGAAACAAATCAATTTGTTGCAATATCTTCTCGATGCATGGGATCCTACCAACCAAGTGTTCAAGTTTAGAGGTAAATCCATCCCTTTGACTATTTAGGATATCTACTTCTTGATCGGTTTATCGAGGCGTGGTGCCCCTCTCTCACTATTAGGATCCCCCCGTGGGGGTGAATCCGTGAGGGATTACATTCGCCGACACTATAGAGATGGATCTCAGCCGAGCAGGGATGACAAGATTAGTATTTGAGATGTCACTGACCAGTCCTTGAGGACTACCTTATTCACCTTTGCTAGATTGGTTGGTAGCATGGCTCTTCACTTGGCCAACAGGTCCTATGTGCAATATGCCTTGGAATGCCTTGAACCAAAGTTATTCAATTGGTGTGATGCAGTACTTCCGATTATAAAAGAACAACTTACCAAGGTGAAGAATGGAAGATACAAGAATTGTGGTTATGATTCTATTCTGACCACTTTCACCTTAGAGAGGATCCCACTGATGCAGCCACAGTACATTTCACTCAGACTACCAGCACAGACAGAACCACGAATGCAGAGATGGGTTGATCTTATGGCCATACATGCTGGTTAGTCACATATTTCATTCTCTGATGCCTTCTTTGAGTGGTTCAACCATCAGAAGATGGTTAATGCCAAGTATCCATATGTTGGGACGGATTTCCGGGGTGACCCAGATTTGGTGCTGCTGGCTGGCAAGCAGTGGGGTGTTACAAGTAAAAAGATCTAATTATATCTTTGTTTATTGCTTTTATAATGTTCTTATGTTTTTTTACATGTTATCAAGACTAATCAAACTTATATATTTGTGCAGATATTACACCAGTGCGACCAGTAGTGTGCTTGAGGGTAGCAACTACCGTTCCAGCAGGAGAGGCTATAGGGAGGGCTGTCTTTCGTGATCTGGATGTAGCCGAGACCCTTGCAGTATTGCAGGATCAGATCGAGGGTCTCACCCTTCGTATTTTGAATGTGAGGACTGATGAGTTACCTCTGAGATTACAACGCCATACTAATGGCGTGTCGAGTCGATGGACTAGGCTCTTACGTATGATTGCACAAGCGGTGACTTATTATCACCGGCACCATTAGTCTAGGGTGGTTTCCTACATTTTTGAGTTTTTGGGTCATATGACCAATTTTGTCCTGGACACAGAACATTTTGTACAAACTATAAATAATTATATATATTTTTGATTTTCGGAGCTTTATTTTGATTAAGTTATATGATCCTAATGCAAATGCTTTTCTTTTATAAATGCTGCAAATGTCTATCTAACACATAATTTGCTAATGAATTAGTTAATGTGTTTAAGTTTCTGGAAATGTGTTGATATTGAATAGAATCAAACTGTCTTTCCAAAATCCTGGCCCTTAGGAACATACAATAGATAGCTAGATTCCGAATGGAATAGATGCCAGTAAGCTGTAGGATGACTTGTTGTGAGTCTAGCCTGACAACAAGTCGGTGTATGCCATGTGTGATGGCATTAGAGAGAAGTTCTATCAATGCGCTATATTTAGCGATGTTTTTCGTTGACTGACCAATACATACCCCCCTGAAACTCACTAATTCGCCACTTAGATAAAAAATGGCCCAGGCCACAGAAGATAGGTTCCGCTACTACGACAAGTTCTGTCGGCGTATCCAACAAATGATTCCAATAGGTTCAACATCTACAACAAATGAAAAAGTGGATTACCTAACCAAAACAATCTCTCTTGACAAAAGAAAAAAACGTAACAAAAGCATATAAAGAGATTACTACACTTAGTCAAGCATAGTAACGCTTAAGGTACAACCCGTTACGGGGTTGCGATAGTGGAATCCCATCGTGATATACTAACTCATAGGCTCCTTTTGCTAATACTCACTTAACAATGTAGGGACCCATCCACAATGATTGGAATTTACCTGCTCCCAATTTATCGGATTCCTGATCGTAGAGTAAGACTAGGTCACCTTCTGAGAAGACACGAGGCTTGACATTCTTGTCAAATTGCACCTTGACTCATTTCTTATGAGCTTCATTAGCCAAGGCAGCATCACGACGAGTTCCATCCAGTTGGATTAATTCCAAGAAACGAGCCTCTTCCTCTAAAGTTCCGGGGAGAAGGTCGACTGCGAGCTTGAGAGATGAAATATCACACTGAATAAGTAAGACCGCTTCTAGGCCATACACCAACTGAAAGGGTGTAAATACAGTTGCATTTCTTACTGATGTCCTATATGCCCACAAGGTCGAGTACAGGATTAGGTGCCAACACCGTTTGTGGACTCCAATCATCCTTTGCAGCATGTGCCTTAGGACTTTGTTGATGGCTTCAACTTGTCCGTTAGCTTGCAGATAATAAGGAGTAGATCTGTCGTGGACAATCCTAGTTTGGCAGCCAATTCAACCATCATGTGATTGTAGAAATGCGATCCATGATCTATGACTATAACTTGTGGAACACCAAATCTAGAGACTACATGATTGAAAAAGAAAAGAGTAGTCGTTTCATCGCTGTTGTTTAATGTAGGCATCAACTCGGCCCATTTTGTAAAATAGTCAACTGTGACTATGATATACCCATGCCTCCTAGCCGAGGTGGGGTTACATGTCATGAAATCTCTGCCCCATTTAGTGAATGGCCCAACAACAACTACTGGATGCAGAGGTGCGGGTGGTATTCTGGTTTTGCGGTCGAAGATTTGACAAGCATGGCAACTTCTAACTGTGATTATGCAATCTTTGAACATTGTTGGCTAGAAGTAACCTGCTCGTAAGATCTTTTGCGCCGTAGCAGAACCAGATTGATGCCACCCACATGCGCCTGAATGGAAATCATTCGAGACTTTTTCAGCCTCCTCATGCGTGAGGCACCTTCACAGAACTGTATCGATACCGTGGCGGTAAAGTGTATCACCGACGATCATGTAGTTTTTTGCTTGGTATCAAGTACGTCGTTGTTCTGATTGAGAGGTATTAGGCCTATATGTTTGGGCTTGGAGATAGATGATTATATCTCCATACCACGGATCGCTCGACAATATCATAAACAAAGATTCATCCACGATTGATGCTTTGGATGTTGAATCATTGGACGACAATGGGAAGTCGCATAGTAACTCCGCAAAAAAGAGAGATTTCTTTGATTTGGATTTTATGAATTCCAGATCAAACTCTTGCAAAATGGCTATCCATTTCGAATATTTGCCCCCAATTAAATGACGTGACAGAATGTAAGTCATAGGGTTGCAATTTTACAAAATGGTAGTTTTGCGAAAGAGGATATAGTGTCGAAATATTTGTACTGCTTGAACAGTTGCAAGAGCCAGCTTTTCAACATAAGAGTACTTGATTTCTGTATCATTTAAGTTTTGACTTAAATAATAGATAGGATGTTTGATATCATTGTCTTCTTGAACTAAAACCATTGCGATGGTTGTATCTGTTGCATCTAGATATAGGCTAAAGTCTTTTTGATAGTTAGGAGCATACATTAATGATGCTTTTATTAAGGATTCCTTTAAAGCATCAAAGGAAGCTTGCGCAACTTGATCCCAGTTAAAGGGCACTTCTTTTTTCAATAGACACATATAACCTTTAGCAAGTTTGGTGTAATTTGGAATGAACCTCCTCAGAAAGTTTGCTTTCCCTTGGAGTTTCTGAATCTGAAGCAAATTTGAAGGTGGAGGCATATCTATGATCGCCTGAACCTTACACGGGTCAAGTCAAATCCTGTCCTTGAAAACTACGAAACCAAGTAAACGACCAGAACCGACACAAAACACACATTTGTGCGGTTTGAGTCGTATCTTGTAGTGTTGGCAACATAGAAATATAACTCTCAAATGCCGCGGATGTTCAATCCACTTTCGTGAATGAGTCGGTAGATCGTCGAGATATGGTTTAACGATGTTCTTGATGTCACGGAAGGAATAATTCATTTCCCTCTGAAAAGTTGCCCCTGCATTCTATAAACCAAAAGTTAGTTTGCGGTATGCGAATCTACCCCACGGACATATAAATCCAGTATGTGACTGGTCTTGTGGGTGGATATTTATTTGATTATACCCAAAAAATCCATCCATGAGTGAAAAGATTTCGCATCCGGCGCATTCATCAATTATCTAGTCGATGAAGGGTGTAGGATAGTTGTCCTTTGGACAAGCTTGATTTACATCCCTGTAATCAACACACACTCTAATCGTTCCTTGATTTTTCATCACAGGAACAATATTCGATACCCAATCAGTTAGAGGAACCGGGTAAATGAAATCAGCATGTAAAAGCTTTTCAACATCTGCCTTGATGGCAGCGGCTTTCTTCAGGTGTACCTGCCAAAGTCGTTGTCATACTGGTTTGACATCTGGATACATCTTGATTTCATGTTCAACAATGCTCGAGTCAATGCATGGCATTTCTTCATATGACCATGCAAAGACATCTCTGAACTCGTGAAAGAGAACGCAATATATTTCCAGTTTTGAAGAAGAGAAAGATTTGCCGACATGAATATTCTCTACAACATTAGGTTTGTTCAAGATATTTATGGCGATAGTTTCTTCAATATTGGATAGATTTCGCTCGGAATCCACCGTATTTATATTTTATAGAAAATCAAAAATTGAAGAATGATTAAGGTAGCTGGAATAATCTTCGTGGTTATCCATAAGATGGGAATGATGGTGGTAATCTTCCCATGGTGCCTCTCCTATCATCATTGACTTAATGATTTCTTCGTCTGTAGAATGTACATGTGACCAAGGATCTGAAGAGGTGCCATATTCCTTAGACTTATCTATCCAAACAATCGATGAGCGTTGATTTGGGTTTGCCTTCCATGCCAATATAATTGATTGCTACAATATTTCTATTAGGCTTGGAGGCAATACCTGGTGATGATCCATGCTAACCAAATTTTGGGAAATCTTCTGAATCCTTGTAGATATAGAAGATATCATATTTCAGGTTTCCACCATGGCCACTTCTGCTAGATTAGTCGGAGGCGATAGGGCAAAAGTACCCATTAAGGTAGGGTCTTTTAGGAGGCCTACTCCAATATTTTGAAGCAATTGAGAGCTTCCATGGATCATTGGAATGCTTCCCGTAACTTGTGAACTGTTGGGTAGGAGGGTTTGTTGGTCAATGACTGTAATTCCTCCTTGGAAGGGAAATTCAATCTTTCTAAAATATGTTAACAGAACAGTAGCCATAGCATAAATCTAGGGCCTTCTCAGTAGGATGTTGTAATCGAGGTTTCCATCGATAACTTCGACATCAATTTCTACTGTCTTGCCCCCCAATTTAGCTTGCAAGTTACTTAAAATCCCATACGGGGTGTTTGTCCATCCATCGAATGCTTTTAATGTCATTGATGATCTTGAGAAGGGTGGTGAGCCTAAAGTTTTCCAGCAACTCATTGACATAATGCAGGTAGATGCCCCCTCATCAATGATTGTTCGATGAACATTTTTGTTGAGGGCTTTCACTTGTATAAGGAAAGCGAGTTGAGCTAGTAACTGAGGTTCATATCCTTTATGATTAAAGGCCACAAGATTGGAATCCGCTAGTTCAATCCCACCTATTTCTGATAATAGAGCCTGTTTTTGGGAGGGGCAATTTTGTAGTACTTCAAGCATCAACATAGAGGATGGTGATTAGGCCAGATCCTCTACTATATTATAATTCTATGTTGCTCGAGCACGAGGATTAAATGTTGATTTGTGTACTACTCCCTTTGTCAACTTTATCGTTAGCTCAGGAATGATGGGTGGCACAACTTCGGTCGAAGTTGTTGTCGAACTGCTAGGATGACTAGGTTTCTTTTGCCTAGAAGGGTTTCCAGAAGATTTTTCAGCTAGAAGCTGAAAAAGGAACATATGTCTTTACCATTCAATGATGATGTCACCACTCATGAATATGATCAGATATGTGAGTGGCTGTCGTTTGCTTAAAATTGGTAAGAAGCTTCGTTCCTGTTTCGTACCTTATGGGTAACTAAAAATGGGTTAAAAAAGTGGTGGCAAGGGCGCTGAAGTTATCGAATGAAGATCTAGGCAATTCAATGTACCATTTCGCTGCAGGACCAGTTAACGTTCGCTGAAAAAGGCGAAGCCTAATCAAATCATCATTGAGAGTGTTGGACGAACGCCATAGATGAAATGTCATCACATGATTCGATGGATCTTCACCCAGATTTCTATTAAATATAGGAATATTTGACAGAATTTTATGAGGAATCGTTGGCCACCAAGGGGCGTAAGCAATTGGATCATTTGTTAGCCGATTGAGATCTGATAATTCTAAAGTTGCCACGAAAGGCAACTGTTGATTCATGTTTGGCGAAGCATAACCAGGATAAGATGGGATCACCTGAGCAGTGGGTCTCTGCATACCAGCATAATGTATTTGATGCCGATAACTTTGATAAGGTTGATGGGCATAACCATTATAATATAATTGTCGGTAACCATTTTGAATATACGACTACCCATTACCCGCAAAGATTTGTTGCTTAGGTCCTCGGTAAGCTTGCTAGAATTGCGGTTGTTGATATTGCACCAACCATGGCTGTGAGACCATTTGCTGTTGTCCACTACTGGATGTTTGACCAAGATGAGGGGTGATAGTACCCGTTTGAGCCTGAGTCACCTTAGTTAAGGAGCCACTAATCTGCAGTTGTGATTGAGTTGTGGATACAAGAGGTTGTTGTATTACGACCTGAGAGACTTGAGGTTGACATACAACAGGCAACGCTTGTACTTGCGACACCATCACAATAGTTGGTGTAGTGGGAATGTTCGACACAGGTTGATTTTGTTGCATTGAATATACAACTCTTGGCTGTTGAAGCAGTATTGGCACCCAACCACTAGATGCAATTCCAGCTTGACCTGAATTTTGTTGTGAACTCTCATATGGTTGCTCTCTCGGAGGGAACAATGAAAAGGAATACTTCCCCCCATATGGCAGCAATCCAGTGTTCAAAGGGTAAAATGGTCATTGGAGACTTGATTGCCTAAATTGATGTTTTTGTGAAGGATCAATTTGCTGAGACTCAACATAAGATATTCTAGATAAGATTCTAGACGAACAAATAGGAATAGACCATGCTATCGAAACAGTCTCTGGGTGGACTCCATATAACAGTTGAGAGCTAGTTGGGATAGATGGTATACCATCGAACATTGTCGGAGTAGTAGTAGGAAGTTCTTTTACTGTTGTATCAGATGACGCAATCCCAGATGTCGATGGTTGTTCAGACATATCAGTTATATCCAAAAGATTTCCTAGCAATTCTACAGGAACTTGCGATGAAAGGTGATCAAAAGAACTAACTTCTGTTGTAGAAGGATATAGGTGGATCCCAGTTCCAAAATGCAATGGGGTACTGGATGGAAGATCTTCTAAAATCTCTTCTATAGCAATCAGTCCAGGTGGAAGAGGCAGACCGACAAGTTCGTAAAATATTTCTGGTGCCGAAGAAGGTATAGACTCTGCGGCGACAGATGTTGAACGGGCGACACCTTCCGAATCAGCACTAGCTGGAGCTGGTTCAAGAATAGAAGTTTCTACCATTACATTAGGATTAGTTCTAATGTCCTCTTGTAACTGTGGAACTTCTTCTGTAGAAGCAGGGGTACCAGAAATAATTGGAGTAACTGGAGTCTCTGATGATGTTGAGACACAAGCTTCAAATAAACCAGGAGACTTTGACCCAGTTAAACGAGATTTCTTCACCCAGAATGGTTTCGTTTCCGGAGTCAAAGACGGTTGACTCGTTAGTCTCTGCAAGCGACGAGGTTTTGATTGACTTTCTTCCACGATTGCAAATTACTCAATCAACTCAAAATTAAAAGGGGAAAATGTTATTCCGATTTAAATGAATTTTATGACGCTTTGGCACAACTTGCTTTTTCAATTTTTAAGAGTCGAGAAAAAGCTAAAGATGACTCTAGTCACCTTCAATTTTTAATGAGCCTAAAGTGACAAGTGCTCAGATGGACCTTTTCTTTCAAGGACTCTGAAAAGGAACGAAAGTGACTACTTTGGAAATCTAGACAGAGGGATTACCAAGCCAATCGCAAAACTGCAATATACTTTTCTGTACGACAGTCAATCTTCCTGAATGTTGTGTTCAATGCATTGCAATCGATAGGGCAGCAAACACAGCTTCCTAAGGATAAAGGATATAGCCTATTGTGGTCTCCCAATATATACTCGATGGTACGTGGGAGCACAAGTCCGTACTGGCACTTGTCGTATAAAATAGGGGGAATCACCCAACCTACGATGAAAATGATAGTTACGAGGCTTTATGACGCTGGAATACGTCTCTAGCCTAGACTTCTAGATGTTGTGTGTTAGGTTCCAAAGCATTTTTATGTTCATTGAGGTTTATTTTACAGTTGATCTTTCTTAAGAAGTTTTCCTTTCAAGGTTCACCACGTGATGTAGATATGCAATTCCTAAATATGAAATCTAAGATGATAAACAGTCGTTTATTTTATTTTAGCAATGAAAATCATAGCTACTAAGGAAAGAAGAGTAAAATTCTTTCAACATAGAGCAAAGAGCACACACTAAATGCACTTTTCCTAAATCAATTTTCGCATGCAGTCTAAATGCAAATGCACATGCATGTATTTATTTTTCAGTTTCCTTAATGTGAGAATGACAAAAGGAAAACTAAGTACAGATCTGAACTACTTTTCCTCAAAGCGACACTTTAACAATTTCTTTTCAAAAAATGAAAGGAAGACTAAGATGACACTTTCAATTTCGAAAGGAAAATTGTTTTCGACACTTCAAAGAATTGATAACTCAAATCAAATAAAATGGCAAAAGTGTAATCAACTATCTAAAAGAGGAAGACTTTACGACACTCTTTTTCTTGACTAAAAACGACAGTTGCGACACTTTCAAATCAAAAGATGACAATTCGATTAAGCTACTATTTGCAAAGGAAGACTGTAAATGATGAAAAATACACAAAAGACATTCACAATTCCTTATCAATGGAGGCTGAATAATGTAAAGGAAGAAGGTTTCAACAGTGATATACTGATCATAGACAACAAAACTACTGAATAGAGCTGAAAACAATGAAGAAAAAACCAAAATCTGGAGGCAGAAATAATCTCACTCAATCATCACACCTGTCCTTAAGGGAAACAGGGATGCATCTCACCTGCAGCACACAGGAGGTGCGATGCATCCAAACTGCCAATGAGAGATAGTGCAATGGTCCAGGGACGAGACTGAGCTTGGTTTTCACTCACAGTTTGTAGCTAAGTTTAGGGATTTAGGCTGAGCTTATGATAGACAGTAAACACAAAGTATAAACGCTGGTCTAATGAGGTTATTTGAGATCCACGAGGGCACTTAGGATGTTTTAGTCAGATGTTCAGTTCATAAACCAACCCGGATATTAACTGAAGCAGTGTTTATCTACTTTACAGTTGCATAACAAAAGCAATTCAAAGGCTAGCTGGCTTAACTTCAGGCTCCGTCTGTAGTTTATAAAGCAAACAACAAGGACAAACAAACAAACTATTCGTTCCCCCGCGAAGTCGCCATTTTGTTTCTGGGAAAACTAGTGTCTATTCAAATCTGCTAGTCCCACTAAGACATGTAGCTATCTTAGAAACAAACAATTCAAAGTAACTTGTGCTCTCCTTTATGAGAGATAGATGAGAGAGAAGCAAAGAGCACCAATCTTAGTCTTTCGCTTAGCTCCTTGCTTGTTTCCTCTCTCCCTTGATAGAGCTTTCACCACTCTTTTCTCACTTGTCCCACTTCAAAGAACATCAGTAGAGTCAAAGCAACAAAATACCATCAAAGAATAGAGATCTATAACCATAAACAATGTAAAATCAGATGTACATTAACTATACAAATGCATACACAAATACAAGATTCAGAAATATACAAGTATATGGAGGAAAACTCAAATATCTTTATTGATAGAAGCAGTGAAAGAGAGGATTACAACCCAGCTGTCTGATCCAGCGTCATCCTCCCAGCATGAAAGCCCTGTTCACCTCATGAAAAGACTAGATCACCTAACAATACAATGCTTTACAGAGAAACCAACAACACTTCCTTACAAAATACAAAATTCCAGCCTTTTGGATCTCTAGGATGAGGGATCCATATATAGATATTTGCAGGGGGGTGAGTCGGCTTCTGGGATTTTGATTAGTGTCATTTCTCTGATAATTCTTGGTTCCACTTGGAGATTTCATGATCTTTTACTCATCCCTGAGCGAATTCAGAGAGGCAAGTGTCATATGAGCAGTTTCTAGAAGATTCTCTGGGTTTCCACCTAGAAAACTGCTTCTGCCACTTGTCTGGTCTCGCTCATTGCACCTACAGAAGGGCTTTTTATTATGCATCACACCCTTTGTGTGTAGCAGGTGAGATGCATCGCACCCTTAGCATGGAACAGTCTATATGGTCCAATTTTGACCAGTTCTGAGCAGTTTTTCGAGGAGAAATTCTGGGAAATGATGTAATCAGTTGACCTTGTTCCTTTAGGGTATGAAACAACACTTTTAGGGGTTTATAAGACCTTGGTTTATGGACATATGTGACTGGGGTTGCAGTGCCCAAATATGTCTATAACAGTCGGGATTTGAACCACCCTTTCCATTGTTTAAAGAAACAGTCTAAGTATTCTATATTTTGACTTTTTTCATCAAAATCTAATGACATAATTTTCTACAAGATCGAGGTTATTTTGTGGTTTAAAATACATTTTGAATGTATAATGGAATCAATGCCTTGAAAAATCTTTGAAGCACTAGAATTATACAATTTTCACAACTCAAACTTATGATTCTCAAACATAGAATATAGATTGTTTAAATACCTATTTTATCAATTTGATTTCAGACATCAAAAATCCAATAAGGATAATTATTTTTCAAAAGGAATATAACTAAATTATCCATGACATTAAAAAACCATGGGAAAAGACTATAACTTTTCATATAATAAAAATTAATACAATAAAAACCCCTGCATGCAAACATCATAATCACTTACAAAAATAATTTAAGATCGATTACATCCATGACATTCAAAAACTATTTATTTATTTTTTATCATGGTGAATCGATAACTTGTTCGAGTTATTTGGGAAAGGCCCAAGATCAAACCTTTCGAATGTCACTATAACAAGAAGAGTATATCAAACATCCCACAAAAAACAAGATGTTCAGATCTATCCCAAAAATCGCCTACTCTTCAATCCTTATCACAATGAAACAACATGTCCTTTAAAATTGAATTTAGATAGATAAGAAAACAAACCATTTTCAAAACCACATAAACTATTAATTCAAAACATTCTTAAACCATAAACAAATAATAAAATATTTCATAAAATCCCTTGCTTTGGATTCCACATTTTCCTTATTTGCGTGATGAATGGAAAACATTCATAAATAAATAGCATTCCACATCTATGTAGAAAGGTGGAAGATATTCTATTGTTTTCGGATAGTGCTTTACGTTAGGAAGCTTCTAAGCACTTTGCAAGGTATGAAACATTCCCTATGGTTTCAAATCCATATGAAATTTCTTATATATGAAATTTTTATTTAATAGATAATTTGCAGTGACTCTTTAAAAAATCTATTATTGGTAGGTATAAATTTGTATAAATTATTTAGAACCAAGATGTATAAAATCTAACATTGGTGTGTATAAATTGTTTAGAATCAACATGTATAAAAAGGAACAGATTCTATAAATTATTTAGAAACAAGATCTATAAAAGTGAAATTGCTAAATAGATTGTAAGAAATACTTCTCCAATAATTCAGCATTATTTATTTCACAATTTCATCTCTACTTAGTAGTGAAGACGTACATGGTTGGACAACGTTGTTTATGTAGTCATTGTACTTGTCATCTGGTTGGTTGGTATGACTAATAAAAATGTACATGTTTAGATGATGTTCATGCAGTTATTATGCTTGTCATGTGGTTTGTTGGTTTTTATATATATAGAAGATGTACATGTTTGGAAGATGTTTATGTAAGATGTTTAAGTAGTCACCTTCAGTCAGTAATGATGTATATGTTTTGATGATATTCATATATACATTAAAGGACATCATATCAATAAAAGAATATAACATAGCATGATTATGAAACGACATGAATGTGAAGAAAAATGAGGGTGTTAAAAATGTATGGATTAAAGTTGAAGAATTGAAATAAGATTAAGTTTATGGTATAGTAAATTTTGATATTTTTATATATATATTTGATTAAAATTCAATTTAAAAATACAATAAAATGATATAATTTTGATTAAAATGAATAAAGATTTTAATAATTTTATTAGTAAAAAGTTTAATATATAATTTTTATTAAAATGTCAAAATAATTAAAATAGCAATTTGTAAAAGAAAAACTCTTTTAAAATATGGATTTTTCCGGTATCTTTTTATTTATAAATTTCTTTTATGGAAATTTAATTTTAAGGTTATTTTATATTTTTTTAAATATTTTGAAATTTGATTTTCATATATACATATATAAATTGAATGTCTTTAAAAGTATAGATTTATTTGGTAATAAGTATATTGTTAAATTATTTTCTGTCGGTTTAAATTTGATTTTATATATATATATATATGCTTCATTTTTTTAACTTTGTGTTAATTAGATATTTCATAGGCAACTGCCATACTATTTATTGGATAGAATAAAGATTAGCTTACTAGTGGGATGTTTTTGGTAGGATGTTGTGAAGATCATTGAGCTTGGACACTTTTTGGGATAGTTTCATTCCCCACTTCTATTTTTGGTCTCTCCATAGAATTTGACTCCTAAATCTTGATTTTAGATAAAAGTTAATTTATATCAATTTATTTTCATGACCACTTAAAATAATGTCAAAACAGCCTAAGGTAATGTCAAATATAAAGTACTCAAGTTATCTATTTTTAATAAGGTTTAAGTGGGCTTAATGGTTAAGAACATGTGTTTCCTATTGAAAAAATCATTGATTCAAAACAAGAGGGAGTAGAGTGTGTATGCCTTCATACATTTAGCAAGAAATAAGTACCTTATCCCACAAATAAGAAAATCTCATACACCAATTTAATGTGTGGCGACCATCACCTTAAAGTTAGATAATAAAAATTCCAATTTTTTATATTTTAAATCATTTAAAATTTTACTCAAACCAGAGGACAAAAGTCCAACAAATAAAGAAATGTGTACCATGCTTCCTAGCCCGAGCTTCAAAATTAGCCAATGCTTGGTAGCCCCAGCTTCAGAGTCCTTTGAATTCGATTTCGTCTAAAGCACGTTATAATGACGTGAGTGACTGAACGCTACATAAAGATGATAAGTTGAAACAAATGCACGGCGCGATCTTCCAATGTCCTCCTTTGCATGCTCATTATTCATATCGTTTTCCCACGCTTTTCCCTTTGAGGTTACAGCGGAATTTTGTCTTTTTCTCATAATAATCTTCGTTTGGCTGGATGTTATCTGGCAACTAAAAGCGACCCTCAAACGTCCCATTCACCGTCGGACCTTGTTTTGAACGCTGCCCATAATCCCTGATTCCATAACTGGATCGAGATTCGAACCCCTCTGCGGCACTGTAAACGCATATTCAGTTACTGCTCGTAAAATTTTAAGTCCGCCTCCAATTATAATCGTAACAGTGTACGGACAAGACAAGAGTTGAGATGGAAATATCGACGAAAGGCGGAAATGTAGTTGTTAAAACTCAAAAGAACTTCCCATTGGTTTAATTGAGTGAATCAGAATTGCGACGGCTAGTCCACGGAAATACAGATATACAATCCAGGCTGTGTTAGCGCGTAATGAGAATCTGTATTTAGAGCACGAGTTGCGATCGATTAAAATGGAATTAAAGCACGAGATTCAATCCATTAATGTACTTGTCCATTGACGTAGACAACACGGGAAGACCGCAGGGTGAACCGTGATGGCATCACTTCAAATATGCCGAAAAATTCTTACGTCCATCAACATGTCAAAGCCGTGGATGGGCTGTCGATTTGAAATCCCAACGTCATCACCGTTGTATTTCATGGCAAATATTAATCAAAAGGCAGGGAGTCATTGTCTTTACATCATGTTCACTAATCAATCTGAATGATGTGAAATTCAATGAATAAGATGAAAAAAATCAGTGGAACAATTATTTATTTATGGCCTAGTGATTAATGTTGGTCTGTATTTGATTATAATTAAATTCCATTCTTCTTATTTCAAAATCTTCAGGCTTGTTATTTTCTCGTAATATTTTAACGGAAGGTTAAAAGTTTCTGTGGTTTTTATTACATTTTATACATATTAATAAAGTGTTAGTTTAAGATAGTTTTTTGGGTAAAATCATATGATAGAATTTATGTTGACACATTTTGAACCAACCAGTGTGGTTCATCATCAAGACAAGTTGAAGAATCAGATCCAGAATGCATGTTAAATAGTCAGAACTTCCAATGGCTATAACTATTGACCAGATAACGAATAAATTGACTAACTAACAGCTATATTAGATAAAGGAAACCACTAGTTTGACTGGACCCAGGGAAAAGGAGACAAATAAGAACATGGCTAGTTTCACTGGACCCAAGGAAAATGAGACAAATAAGAACATGGCTAGTTTCATTGGACCCAGGGAAAAGGGGACAAAAACCAATTTGTAAATTAAACTGAGGTTTTTTTATTAAATTAATAGTTAGTTATTTTATTAAATTAAAAGTAAATTTATACCAAAGGTATACTTATTTTAATACAGGTGTATATTAATTTCAA
>APFE031140979.1:61406-92752 GCA_000404065.3 Pinus taeda
ATTGAAATTAATATACACCTGTATTAAAATAAGTATACCTTTGGTATAAATTTACTTTTAATTTAATAAAATAACTAACTATTAATTTAATAAAAAACCTCACCTTAATTTACAAATTGGTTTTTGGCCCCTTTTCTCTGGTCCGGTTAAACTAATTGTTTCCTCATGCCGTTAGTTAGTCAATTTGGCTTGGTCAATAATTATAGCGGTTGGAAGTTCTGTTGTGACTATTTAACATGCATTCTGGATCTGATTCTTCAACTTGTCCTAACGATGAACCACACTGGTTGGTTCGAAACTTGTTGACATACATTCTATCATGTGATTTTAGCTGAAGAATTCTCTTAATCTTGACATGGATCATAGAAGCCTCAATTCAACTCTAATATAGCTGTTAGTTAGTCAATTTGGCCTGGTCAATAATTATAGCCATTGGAAGTTCTGCTCTGACTATTTAACATGCATTCTGGATCTGATTCTTCAACTTGTCCTGACCATGGAAGTTCTGCTCTGACTATTTAACATGCATTTTGGATCTGATTCTTCAACTTGTCCTGACCATGAACCACACTGGTTGGTTGGAAACGCGTTGACATACATTCTATCATGTGATTTTAGCCGAAGAATTCTCTTAATCTTGACATGGATCACACAAGTCTCAATTCAACTATTGAATCCCTACAGGGAAAAGTGTTAATTGTTATTTACTTTCACCTATAAACATGTTTATAGAAACAATATATTAATTTATTAAGAACAAATTATTCGTAAAAATGAAGTTGTATATTAATGTTAATTCATTATATTTTAAAAATCACTCGTTCAAATAAGGTCTAAAGTGCATTTAACACAAAGAAATCTTCCCATATGTAGGTTTTAGAATAAGTAAACAATTATAATATATTATTGTTTACTATAAAATAATAATAAAACTAATTGTAATTTTTTTTAATATGGTTTACAGACTCTAGAGATTGGTGACCACTAAGTCGATAGAAATAGTTTTGGGTAATGAAAATAATTCCGGGTAAATCCCCAAAGGGATCAGTTTCACTTGCTCATTTAAGAGCCTAACCACCGGGCTGTCAAGGAGAATTGACCGTGAACCTTTCATAGGGAGGTCGATGGGTACTCAACCAATTGAGCTAACCCTTAGGGCTAAGTATAACATTGTTATAATATAAAATATAATTATTTTTTATAAATAATGTTAATGTTTAAATTATTGTGTCTCGAAGGTATAGATTAGTTAGTGATGTAGTGAAGTGTTAAGGAGTCGTTGCCATGTTATTGGTCCAAACCTCAACTAGCCCTTTGTGCCATGTTTGGGGTCACATGGTTATACCTAGAGGTTATAGTGGTAGTGATGGAATGGACCCTATGTGACACAAGCATGAGTCTACCTACTATAATATAGGAGCTTGTAAAGAACAATTACTAGTAGTATCTTTAAAAAAACTAATATACAATAATATACATAATACTAACACAGCCACATTAGTAAATGTGGTTGTTATACAACATACACCTATTATCATAATATTACTACTATTATTAGTTTATATTATTATTAATTTATATTATTGTAATTATAATTTAATAGTATTATCAATTAATAAATAATAATTCAATTCATTCATTCATTAATAATAATAATAAATATTAATAGATATTCACTCATTAATAATAAATATTTACTTATAAGAATTTAGTAAGATTAATATTATAAATCCAAGGGATTAATAATAAAAACCCCAGGGAATAATAGCAATCCCTTGGGTTTATTAATCTAAGGATTCATATTCCTAGGATATAATCTAAAACCCCAAGAGATTATAAATGCAAGGGAATAATATTAACTCGAGAGATAATAAACCCAAGGGATTAATACTAAAAACCCAAGGAATTAAAAATTTGAGGGAATAATATTAAACACTAGGGACTCGTATTATAAACCCAAGGTATATAAACCTTAGGATATATATTATAAACCTTGAAATAAACATGGTTGACTATCCTTTCATTGTTAGAAAAACATATTTAACATATATCGGTAATGTCCACTCAACCCGCATGCATAGCATGAGAGGAAAACCCACAAGATGGAGATTAGAGAAATGAGGGTTTCTAGAACCTGAAACAATTGTGCGAGTAAAAAAAAAATTCATCTCCAACTCCTCTTGTGATTCTCTAAAACTAAATGAAAACAAGAATTATGTCTAAATTGACAACATAATGATGAATTGAAAAGCCAATGAATTGATAAACCATGATGAATTGAAAAACCAATGAATTTAATCCTAATCGCTAAAAGCACCACTACTAAAAAACCAAATATAGAAGACGACGGTGAAATTGAAGGTTTGATACTAATGTCCTTGAGGAGGGGATCGGCATATTAGTTTTTCAAGCAATTTCAACATCTAAGCAAAGATATTCTTCATTTGCCTTATGTTACCGATTTTGAATAGTTTTAATGTTCTAACTACTTGGGAGTGTTGTGAGTTGGAGCATTGAACTCTATTTAACAAAATATTTTGCAATTACTTGTAACTTCATGTAGGATCTAGCCTATCTATCATGCAGGACTGGTAACCCCTTTTCCTTCTTGAGACATGACCACAAAAACTAAATGGTACTTGTGCATGTCATTAGTGGACCTCATATCACCTATTCACATCTCAGGCGCTCGACGTTTCATATTACATTCAATGTTCTCTGGTTTACTATGTTGCCATGTTACTCGCGACAAGAAGGATCACCGGATTTCAATTAAAAAAAATAACATATAACATTTTCTGTAGTCGCTTCATGCTCCCTCACACTAGAGAAGTAGATATGCTTCTTAGGCAAAGCACATTCGGGGCATATTTTCCCTAGATTTAATCTAGCTCATCCAGAAAAATTTATTAAAAAATGTCAACGAAGTTATTTCCACCTGATCCCAAAATATATACGCCTTCAATGAATTATACAAGTACACATTGATAAGAGCTGGAAAATAACACAAAGTAATGGGGGAAATAACAATATGCCAATTATTGATATATCACAACAACAACAATGATAATCCTTCTTCTTTGTTAAATATTTATACTTGTTATTTAGTTAGAAGGTAGATGTAAATATTTATCTACCTTGATTAGTCGACCCGACCACATGGTTGATTGACTTACAATTCCAATTGAATAATTAACATCACTTTAACCTTGGTCAATTATCCAGTTAGGTTAACATAGTCAACTAACCCTTCCAACATCTCCCCTGCCTCAAATCCCTGCTCATCCTAAGAAAGCAAGAGATGTGGACTTATGTTTATAAAATGAACAAAGAATTTATTACAAAATGTCTTTTATGAAAAGATAACAATATCTTGAAATAGTATTGTTGCCTACTTTCAAACTTGAATATTATTCAATGGCTCTAATGTTGATTGATATATTAGCTAAGATTGAGTTGTTGTTTCCTCTATCATTGTCGGATTTACTTGTTGTTCTTACACTGGTTGATCAATGAGTACTTCTAGAATCACTTATGGCCATGTATGGAGGCGTACTTCTTTTCCTAGCTCAATAACGCCTTTTACTTGTTCATATGTGTTTTTCTAGTTAGTGCCATCTGCCTATGTTGATGCAATAAAAAAAAACACCTCTGAAGCATTGGGCTTGGAAAACTAAAATCTTGGTTAAGAAGGAGAAGATGGAGCAACTATGCTCACAATTGTACTTGATCTTGGAGCTCACTAAATGTTATTCAATGAGTGTGAGGGGAAATGTGTTGTAAATGCTTGAGAAGGTTTTCCATTCATTAATAAAGAATTGGGTTTATACCTTGAATGACTTCTTGTGGGTGAGGTACTCCAATTTTTTTACAATTGATGTTTCCTGCACCTTTGTCGAGCTGGTATTGGATTTTTCTTCTAAGCCCTACATTTTTTGGACTACTTGATCGACATGTTTGGCTTCAAGTTGTTCTCTTTTTCCTTTAGAGAACAATTATTTATCTTCCTGAATCAATGTTGTTATGGCTTTGATTTTATTCATCAATTTGTTTTAATAAATCCTATCATCCATCATTGTCAACCATTTTACTTTCTTTCAATGTCAGATACGTTATTAAGGCTTCTTGTACCTTTATTTGATTGCACGTCGATGCAAAATATGATGCCTAGTTATTTAAAATTGTATTTGTTATTATAGCGTGGTTGAATGTTGCTTCTAGAAATTTCTTGCTTTCCTTGAAGTTATTATATTCCTCTTACAAAAATGTGGTAGTTTGGTCAACTTTTAGTCTTTTATTTTCATACTAAAACTATTTTTTTCTACTGCTACAAATGAATTTTTATATCTACTAATTGTTGTACTAAATTCCACAAAGGATCAAGTTAGTCAATCTCAATGTTAGGTGGGTCAACTAGTAGTTTATCATGAGTCGAATATATGCATTTTTTATAGACTACTTTCTCTTTATTGTTTCTTGTAGATACTATATCCCTATATTTCATTGATATTCTCTATTTAGAGATGGATTCTTTGGAAATACCAGTATTTAAATCTAAATTTTGAGTATATGAAACTCCAACTGCAGAAAAAAAAAAAAAAAAAAAAAAAAAAAAAAAAAAAAAAAAAAAAAAAAAAAAAAAAAAAAAAAAAAAAAAAAAAAAAAGAAGGTTGTTTGAGAACGATGTTCTTCCATAGGCATGTAGGATGTGTAAATATTTGCTTGTTTATTCTTGTATGTCTGCGCTTATTTTTCCCTTTCTTTTTCTTTGAGTCTACTTTTTTTTGCAATGGAACTAATGTTTTATTCTACCATATTGCTTAGATAAAAAATTGGTGGAGGAGGTGGAGCTTTAATTACAGTTGATGTTGGGTGCTCTATCACCTATTCTATTTATTTTTGCAGTGGCTGTTATATCTTTGTTGCCTCAATTAACATTTCAATCGAGTCATTTTCTATTGTAGTTAACTACTCTTGATGTTATTGATCCTTATATTGTGCTAGAACCCATTCTTTAGGTTCAACATTTTTTATTTATTTTTCTTTTGATTGACAATGTGCTACTCAATCAGTTTACCAATTTGCTACTCGGTTGACTAGTTCATTAATTGTTGTTCATTAACTTTGTCATGCACTAAATCCTATTCTTGACTTGGAAAATGATTCTCTTTATTCATTTTACTTCCATTATTATTCTCTTCCATCTCTAAATATCATTTTTCTTCACTTTGTGGCAATTTTTGTTCTTCATTGCACTCCATTTGTTGTGGTCATGTCCCCTATTATTTCCATTCTATGGATCCTAGTCTATTTGGATGTTATCATCATTATTTTGAGTGTATTTTCCATCATTTTTTTCCACCATGATTATTTAATATTGGTTTGTCTGACTCAATGTGTTCAAATGACTTGGCCAACTAGTTAACAAAACTCAGTGACATTTCTTGGGAAGCTTTGCTTGGTGCATCCAGAAGTGAATCCTTTGTCAAACAAGTATTGCTTGGCACCACATTAGAGTGTCTTGTTCATAGATTTTGGGCACAACCTTTGTCTTGGGTTTCCTTTACACTATCAACATGATGAGTTTGATTTCAACAGTGCTAGACTCGTGTTGCTCCTCCATTTTTTGTTTCATTTCTCTCCTAGTGTCTCTTTTCTTATCCAAGGTGATATTTGTTTTTAGTGCTTCAACAATTATTTATTTTCCTTGAGCTATCACTTCATGATATGTAGGTTCAACACTTGGCCTAATGAATTTACTTATGCAAGTTGAATCTCATTAGGTTGACTTTCCTTTCTACTTAGTGTTGTGAAGGATTTGTTGGAATTTGTTTCCTAAACTTTTTTTTATCAATTTTGGACCCTAAAATTCCACTATGCTGACGTTTCTAAAGATCTCTTCCTTGTTGATAAAGGTTCCTCCTTGAACTAGCATTTCTTGGGTCAGCTCCATTATTTTTCTCATGAGGGTTTTCCTCAAAGGTGATGCAAATTTATACTCTAATTCAACCACAAAGGGGAAAATGTATGTTTTACCCTCCTTTTCTCCTTCAAGCTCAATAGTTGTCAATGGTACCTTATCTCTTTTTTTATCCAATTCTATGGGTGGGATTAAGAATGTAATGCTTGAGTTTCTTTCAAGTTATGAAAAAAGTTCATTTGTTGTGAATACGTCTGACAAATATTTATGAGGGGAAACTATGCCATCAATACCAAATCTTGGTTAAGTCAAAGCAAAATTATATATGAATAGCGTTAGGTAGTTTTTGTTGGGTTCTCTATTACACCCTCCATATGCAAGATACATTTTTCAAATTTGTAGCTCATTCTTTAAATATTTGATCAATTGGTAGAGACTCAGTAGATCTTGATGCACTAGATCTAAATCATTGATAGTTCAACATTGTGGGAATGTAGGTCTTGGTGAAGGTCACTTCTTGTTAGGACCCTATAATAATAGTGTATCCCCCTTATTTTTATTGTTAGTGTATCTCCCTATTGTTATTGTTGTGTCCATGTATCACCCATGTTGTTATTCTTGCGCCCTTAGATTATTATTGTTATGTAGGCTATGATTATATTGTGACCCCTTAGACTCCTATATATACCAAGGAGGTCTTATCATTTGTATCATCCAAGAACTGTTCATTTATGTGATCTAAAGGAGGTTTCTCCCTCGAAGAGACTACTTCTAATGTTTTTTTTTATCTATCTTTTCTTCTGTTTTGTGAGTTGGTTGCATAACATTTGGTATTAGAGCTTTGGATTCTAGAATTTGGTTGCTACAAACAAGTCATCTTGGAATTCTCACTATAACATTTGTTCTACATAGATTTAAAAGATGAAATTGAGACCCTATGGAGCCAAAATATTGATGAAATTCCTGTAAAAGGTTCATACCTTGGTTTTCTATATTTTTTGAGATATGTACCAGAGAAGTTAAGGTTTTTGCATGATCTAGAATTAAGTCTCAAACATGTCACCTTGGGAAAATCATCATAACATGTGACCTTGGGAAAAGCATTGGATTTGAATGTATTAAATCATGACTAAAAGTGCACAAATTGTAGTTTTTCATTTATCATTTTTAGGGTTGAAGATTGAAGCAATGACACGTGGCATTCCTTACAAGTTTTCTCTTCAGGACCATTCCATAATCAAGTCATAGCAAGAGATTGGGCATAGAATTACCTTGAATAATGCATTTTTAGTTTGACTTGTGGTGTTGGAAAGAAGACTCAGAGGGTTACCATAGTACAAAATTTCAAACCTTGGAGATTTGAAATTATAGAGGTACAATAGTTTCAATATAGAGATCCTAGAATGCAAGAAAAATGTGTGTATTTTCTTAAACTTTGCATAGATTTTGTTTGAAAAATCACTTTTAAGTGATTCAAAAGGAATAGTGAAGCATAGATATCATTTTATTGCAAAATTCCTCAAAACAAAAAAATGGACACACATAGTAAGAAACTAGGAATCTCTTCTATGGCCCATGAAGAAGAGGAAGAAATGACAAATGATATATCAAAATTACGGGAACATGTGCAAAAAATTTCACAAAGAGCAACCAAAAATGAATTGGATGGTTTAAAAGAAAACTTGGAAGCTTTAAAGGATGGTTTAAAAGAATACATGGGAGTTTTTAAAGTAGACATGGACGCGATGAATGTCAAGTTGGAAGGATTGACAAAGTTTTTGGAAGAAAGGCTTCCTAGTGGTGACAACATAATCTATGAAAATCATGATGAGGACAAAAGGAATATGAATTATGATTTTAGAGACTCCAATATTGGGTTTAAAACCCCCCACATTCCAAAGATCGATATGAGGAAGTTTGATGGCAAGGATCCGGTAACATGGATACTAAAGATGGAGCAATATTTTGATCTCCATGATGTGCAACACACACAAAAGGTACATAATGCATCTTTATATTTACAACCCAATCAGTTTATATCGTATCGATGGCTTTATTCTCATAAACCACTTATCACTTGGTCAATTTTTAGGAAGGAAATGAAAACACATTATGAGGATACAAAGAGCAACACCTTCTTTAGCCATTTGATAAATCTCAAACAAAAGGGCTCAATGGCTTAGCACATTGAGGACTTCCAAAAATTGAATATCAAGGTAACTTATATTCTAGAGGAGCATAGGACTGGTGTCCTCATAGAGACTTTAAAGGATAACATACAACATGAGGTTCATCATTGGGAACCTAATTCATTGGAGAAGGCATTCAGGGTGGCAAGAAAGGTTGAAAGAAAAATCATGGCAAAAAGGAAGTCTACCACTCACAACTATAAAGATGGAAATGTTGTTGCTCCTAGACTTTCACAACCTACAAGGTTGACACCACAAAAATTGGAGGAAAAAAGAGCAAGATGGTTTTGTTACAGTTGTGATAACAAGTACACTAAAGGTCATAAGTGTGTTGAGAAGAAATTATTCTACATAGATTGTGAAGAGGAGGAAGAAAAGGAATAAGAAACATCAAAAGAGGACGATATACACCAAGAACCAATCCCAAATAAAGAAGAAATGAATCTGACCATATATTGTAATGCATTGGTAGGAAGTGTCACTCCTCAAACTCTCAAGATAGAAGGATATATCAAGAATAAAAATGTAATAGTGTTGATTCATTAAGGTAGTACCCATAATTTTATTCATTGTAAGATAGCCAAGGAATTGAATTGCTTCCTATATCCAACACCAGAGCATAAATTCATGGTTGAAAATGGAGGAACTATAAACTGATATGGAAAGTTCCATAATATCAAGCTAACCATGGGCGAATATGTATTTAATAGTCCATTTCTTTCCATTCCAATGGGTGGTGCTGATCTTCTACTAGGAGTCCAATGGTTACAATATTTGGGGACAATAGCTTTTAATTTTCAAGAACTTTTTGTTGAAATTTTTTTGGGAAAGAAAGAAAGTTGAATTAAGGGGTATCACAAGGAAAACAGGAAATATAATCAGCTCTAATGGCACGAAAAATCTTCTAAATAAATAACAACGCGACATAATTGCAGAATTATGCTCACTAGAGGTTAAAATATTGAAATCATTTATTTCTACAGATCTCCAAAAAGTTTTGGACAATAATTCCAAGGTATTTGAGACTCCCAAAGACCTCCCACCTATTTGTGATCATGATCATGTTATTCATTTGGTTCCAGGAAGTGTTCCTCCAAACATCAGACCTTACAGATATCCCTATGCCCAAAAGAGTGAAATTGAATGTATGGTTGTAGAAATTCTAGAGGTCGGTATAATTCAACCTAGTCAAAGTTATTTCTTTTCTCTAATAGTATTGGTGCACAAGAAGGATAGATCATGAAATATGTGTCAGGATTACAAGGAGCTCACAAGCTCATTATTAAAGATAAATTTCCCATTCCTGTCATTGATAAATTAATTGTTTGATGAATTACATGGAGAAATTTACTTCACCAAGTTGGATGTCCATTCAGGATATCATCAAATTAGAATGAAGATTGAAGACATTCTTTAACAAGATTGACACAAGAAAAGGAACTCTCCTCCATGGACCTTGTTTCATTTTTTAATGAGCTTCACACAAGACAATGAACTTTTATCTATAGACCTTGTTTCATTTTTTAAGGAGATTGACACAAGAAAAGGAACTTTGCTCTGGGATCTCTGGTTATATTAATCACAGCTCCCTAGATACCATATCTTCCAAGAAACCCTCATAATATGGGAGATCAATGTTCTGGAAGGGACACATATCAAAGGATCAAAGGGAAAGATAAGGCACCAATGCTCCCAGTACATGATGCACTACATCACCTACTAGATAATTAGTAGATGTAGGCATGGAACATGTTGCCACATAATTAATCTATGGTGGGGGAGATACCACTTGCATGTAAGGACCACTTATGGAATTTATTTAATTGGGAGTCAAATTATGACCAACGAATGAAAGTTGGTCAATGGTCATGATTCGTCCTTCATGTAGGAAACACGTCACACAAAAGAGTGAAGAGACAAGAGATCCCATGTCGTAAACATAGTCACACCTAAGGACAATTAAAATCCAAATGGCCTTGGACTACCATCACATTGATATAAACAATATTTCCTCCCAAAGTAAAAGGATCCCTAATGGTTGATGGGTAATAGACACAAGCTATGAAAAACCTAAATCTTTCCAAGTAGTTGAGGAGAGAATACTAACAGACGCACCTTCTTCAAGAATTATGCTAGGTACGGGTACATTATAAGCTTTTACTATGATCTGGAAGTGTACATAAGGAGGAAGATGATATCCTGCCAGTTGAATCCAATAAAAGGAAGTGACCATAATACTTAGAGGGGGTGTCATGGGAACAGGAGAAATACCCCCTTGTGCAATGGAAATGGGAGAAATTCTTCCTTGTGTTGTGGGAATGGGAGGATTCCACCCTGTGTTATGGGAATAGTAGGATTTTCCCCCTATGTTATTAGAATGAGAGGATTTCTCCCTAGTTCATTGGAATCTGATGAAATGAGAATAATCTGACTGGTATGAAGTTCACTCTCTACGAGAAAAGTATGTTCAACTAAAGGTTGAGTCGATTCAACCATTTTCTCAACAAATGGTTGGTCGGATAGAGACTCATGGGATTCATGTTCATAAAGAGTGGGATTGATTGGAGATGGATTCTGATTAATCACTTCAACAATTAGTGGAGGGTTAGGGGGAAGATTTCAATAACCAGTCAGAAGACAAGGTTGAGAAGCTATAAGGTTTTCCAACACTTTTGAGGCCTCATCCATGTAAGGACAAAGTTGAATAGGATGATTCCCTTCACATAACCTACAAGGAAACTTAACCTTACCCTTTTTCTTGTGGAAATTACTATCATTAGTTGATGGTTTATCACTAGCATGATCTACAGAGGCTGATAACATAGGTTGATGTGAGTATATGGACCATATTTCTAGTACCTTTGGAATACCAGGACAATCTCTAAGAAGATGGTCACCCTTACAAAATTTGCAAGGGAATTTAAATTTGTGGGGTTGATTGGAAGGTTCCTTAATATTATTTGCATGGGTAGCAATGGTTTATTTGTTGTCCCTTTTTCTTATCATTAATCTTCATTTTCTTCTTCTTCTTATCCACCTGGTTACTAACTTTGAAAATTTCACCAGATGAAGAGGAAGAAGATCGAATAGGCGCAAAAAGAAATGGTTAATGTTAGGATCAACTTGTTCAAGTGGAGGAATACTTGGTTGAGAAGAAGTTTGGACAATCAGAACCCAGGAGGTCGAAAATAACCAAACTTGTATACCAATAGTAAATCTGGCAAGGGAAAACATTTCCATATAAGGAGATCCAATATTTCCAAAAGTAGGAAAAGGACTAATATTTTCATCAAAGAGGTTCCCTTAATCGGTGGACTTCGGAACTGTTTCCATTAGTCTCAACCTAAGATCCACTAAGGATTTGTTCCATAGGGAGGATGATATTTCGTGGTCAATTAATTTATTTTAGAAATTAAAGACACAAAATAAAACAAAACAAGGGTAATTAGGCATAAAGGTTTACTAAGCAACTGTGAACTACAATACAAAACCTTTGAGAACGAAGTCTTTATGTATGGGAAGCAAATCTCCCAGAATGTTATGTTCGGTGTATCACAGTGTAAAATGAAACCAACTCGGTTACCTATGGCTGGATAGAACCTATAGGAGACTTCAAAAATATACCCAAAGGTACATGGAAGTGTAGTTCTTAGTTGTGTTGTCTAATGTGTAACCATTCGATGAGTGCTTTCACATATGCTTATCATGTGTGGAGTACCATCTAATATATCTAAAGGTACATGGAGAACAACCCTATACACTTACATACACAGAAAGGGATATTACCCCCGGAATGTAACGCTAACAAAGAACGACAACTCCTACGTTTAAAGATTCCAGAACATGTCTCTAGCCTAGACCTGTAGATGTGTCGTTAAGTTTCAAATTCTCCTTAGGTTAGTTGAGTGAATTTTAGAGTTTATCTTGAATTACGTTTTGATTTCAAGGCTCAAAACTCGATTTCACCTAGACACACCTATAATGCAACTAATATGACAAAAGGAACTCTTTTCATTTTCTTTTTAACAATGAAAGGCCTAACTAAGTAAGGGAAGAAGAAATCAATCAACAAAGCAACAAACAAGTGATGCAAAAATTATTTTCCTCATCTTCGTTATTCCAATCAAAATTAAAGCCCTATATGAAATGAAAATATTTGTTTTTATTTTAATGTTTCAAATGTAAAGAAACATATGAATGTAACCTGATCATTGATGGAAAGAAACCACACAGACTTTAACTGTAATGTAGAAGTTACTTTTCAAATTCGACAATCAATCTATGCATACAAACTCGAATTGACAAGAAGAATAAATGAACAAAATAAAATCCTATCAAAAATCTGATGACACTTAGAGGTGATTAACACTCATACACAATTCAACCCCCCAATTGAGGGGGAATTGTTTTTGAAAAAATGAAAGAAAACAATAAAAAATTGTTAAGAAACTAAAGTAAACCTATGAGAAATGACTAAAGGAAAATTCACTCAATTTCACACAAAATCAAGTGATTTATTGGCTTCACGGGACAAACTCAAAGACACATGGAATTTTTTTTGGACCAAAGAAAACCAAAGAATAAGGCAAAGAAAGACAATAATTTGCATCCTACAGGAATCAATGCAGGTGAAATAGGGACAATAGTGCACTGCAACGCAAGTGCAGAACAGGAGAATGTTCACTATAGTGAAGGTAAAGGAATCAATGTAGGTGCAACACAAGAGAAAGTGCATTGCAACACAAGCACAACAAAGGGACAGGTGCGGTGAAGAACTTTGTCTTAGAATAAGGGGTGAAATGAGTTAGTTTCGATCAAAACGTAACACAAAAAACAAAAGAAAGCTCAATGAAGTTTTTTTCTAAGGCCAATAAATGTTTAAGTGAATCAATCAAGGTCACTTGAAGAGGTGAAAGGGGTGCTAAGTTCAAGGAAACCACTAAGGGAATAATTGATACCCAATGGAGTCACAAATTTGTTATTTAGAACTTAAGATTGCGGATAAAGGTGAATTCCATAAACCTAGTGGAATGGTATAGAACAACAGAAGACAAAAGGTATAAAGTTTTCCTTAGAGAAATTAGAGAATGGAAAGAGGCCTACTTTGAATCTATAACAATATTTCTTTTCCTCCTCGCTTGTAAGCTCCAATTGTAGCTCCAAATTCTATAATTAGAGCCTACACACACGACTAAAATAATAAAAGGATATACAACAACCAAGTAGAATAATCTAACATCTCTATTCAATGAATCAATCATACATTTAAATATATGAGTGAAAACATAATACAAGACCTATAGGAAAACAAGATTCTCTTTGTATTAATATAAATAGAAGAGAGTTTACAACCATAAATAGTAGTTGATCTTGTAGATGTCTCCCCAAGTTGACTTGTCCTTCCTTGTCACAAAGCACACCTCAATATCAACTCAAACACATTAATATGATGACTCCTTTAGGTTCAAGGAAACAACATAAGGGAACACAAATCTCCAAAATACAACCCTGATGCTATGGATGACAGTAAATTTATAGGAGAAGGATGGTAGTTTAAGATTTACCATTATAATTAGCTTGAGATCCACATATGCTGGGAGGATAAGGTCAAGGGATAAGAGGTGAAAGCTCTAAGATAGGATCAAATAGGATTTGAACTTCTTATCTATGTTAAATAGTTAAAACAACCCTTGGAAGCTTTTGGAAGAGGAAGCTTCAGAATTATTTTTAATTTTCCCAAATTTCTAGAATTGGCACACCTGCAAAAAGGAGAAACTAGTGCTCACCAATGCTGGTGGAGAAGGGAGAAACCAACGTTGAACATGGGTGGCTAAGGGGACAGGGTATCCTGGGGACAAAAACAATTATTTTGAGTAATTAATCCCATAAACACATTCTTTTGGAAAGGTCATGCTTAAGGATTTGTATAGGGATGACGACAACATGTTCACAGATGTTGATTGATCTAGTTTGTAGACCTATTAACTAGATGTGACAAAATGACCTATAACAAGAAGTTTTCCCCACTAGTGCTCACCTTATCATCAAAATTACCAACCCAATTTGAATTTTTATAAGCTTTAAAAATAATGTTTGTTCCCCTTGGATACTAGAAGCCAAAATTTATGGTGCCTTGCAAACATCTAAATATTTGTTTTACTACATTTACATGAGTTTCTTTTGGACTTGACAAAAGTATACCCACTAAAACTATTGCTTGCATGATATCAGGTCTTGAATATGTTAATTAAATAATTTTTCCAATCATGGACCTATGCATGGTCTGATTTGGTTCTAAATACTCTCCATCCTTACTAAGTTTTCACGTTGTTTTCATGGGAGTGTTCATGTGTGCATAATTTTCCATACCAAAATTCAAATTTATTTAATATATTTAGTCTAAGTAATAAATATTCCTCTTTTTTATTTATGAACCTACAAATGAAGAAAGAAAGACAATTCCCCAAGCATAACCATTCAAACTCCTTTTACATGTTAGTTGCAAATATTTTCCTCATAAAATCATAGTCACTGCCAAAAATTACGTTATCTACATAGATAACAATAACTAGAAAGTTATCATTCTCGACCTTTATTTAGAGGTTATGTTTCGCTTCCCCTCTTCAAACTTTGTTGCTGAAAATATTTCTCCAACCTAGAGTACCAGGCCCTTGGTGCTTTCTTTAACCCATACAGATATTTCTTTAATCTACACGCATAAACCTTGTTGTTCGATAGCTTAAATATTTCTATATTCTCAATATATACTTCTTCTTGTAGTTCTCATTAGAGGAAATTTTAGCCTAAAAGTGCCCACGAAATTTTCATGTAATTGTTTTTTCATAATATGTAAACCAGTCAAAATCATTTAAATTTAAAAAGAGGTGCATGTAAATATTTTGGAGGGAAAAGATGAAAATCTACCTTTCTTAATTGTATTTTTGGCTTACCTCCTTATAGGTTTACTCAAATTCCAAGTACAAACACTCATTGGATGCGGAATTGAATTCCAATCCAACGAGTGCCCATTATGCATAATTTGAGAAGACCCACATTAGTAAACATTTAAAATACATTAAAAAAATTCATTGAACACTCTTTTTTAATGTATCCTCAATTTTTATCAATGTGGGTGTTGTCAAAAGTATGCATAATGGGTACTCTTTGGATGTGGAATTCAATTCTGCATCCAACGAGTGTCTACACTTGAAATATGAGTAAACTATAGGAATATAATCCAAAAATACAATTTAAAAAGGTAGTTTTTTCCCCCCTCCAAATATCATAACTCTTATTTTATTACTTTAACTAATATTTTATTAATTTTCCTTAGGAGGCCACTTTTAGGCTGAAATTTTCTCTAATGCCATTTAAAAATTTTGATTTTACATCTGTCTAATAAACTTTAAACCCCTTAAAGATTTCAAAGGCCAAAAAGATTCATATTGAAGCAATGTGTGGTTACTCGAGAAAGTATTTCTTCAAAGTCATCAACTTCGACTTGTGCATATCTTTTACATGCAAGTCTCTCTTTTTTCTTGATTAATTGTCCATATTCATTCAAATTATTTTGTTAGACCCACTTTGTTCCAATCACATTCTTCTCGATTTGATTTGGGAATATACTCCCATCACTAGTACAGAATGGCTAATTAGTTACTAAAAAAATGACTAAAATTTGCATATAAACGACCCATTTTGAGCCACTCACCAATAATAGCTAATTTACAGTATCATATAACATGACCAAAATTTAGTCATTTTTAGCTTAGTCATTAATTAGTTGTCTCAATTTTATCATCTAGTAGTATATTTAGTCATTAATTTGGTCATTAATTTAGTAATTGATTTAGTCATTAATTTTCACAATTAATGACCAAATATACAACAAAATATATTACTATATGATCACCTGAGAAAACCAATTAATGACCAAATAAATATGATCAAAATGTTGGTCGTGCTATAAGATATTATAAATTAGCTACTAATAGTCACATATATGCAAATTTTAGTCATCGTTTGAAATTGATTAATGACCAAAAAAATATGACTAAATTTTGGTTATGTTATAAGATACTGTAAATTAGCTACTAATAGTCATATATATGCAAAATTTAGTCATCATATTTAATCTCAAATTTATCATTTATAGTAGTAATTTATCTTTTTTTGGTAGTTTCATATTCATTATATAAACAATTAATTTAGTAGTTTATTTTCATTTAATTTACTTTCATTAATAATCATTATAAATGACTAATTTAGTTGTATATTCATTTTATTAGTGTTCATCATTAATCAATATAAACTACTAATTTAGTATTTTTATATTGATTTTATTTGTTCTTATTAATCAACATAAATTAATTAGTATGATTTTGCGACTAAATTTAAAAAAATGTCATACAATGTGCATGTCCATGTAATATAAAAACACAAAGTTGCATATGTTAATTACAATAATAAATAATACCAAGTGAAACTATAAATAATTTCAACCACAAAAATTATATTATATGAAATGTTAAAATATTACAATATGAGTTTCAACTTAATATTGGTTGGACTATAATTTACACATAAAATGATGTTTCATCACTTCAAAACATTATCATTGTGTTGCCAAGGCATTATAGGTGAATTCACCAACTCTAAAGACTTGACCATCAGTCTCTATGTGTGTGTCTTATGTGGGATATTGGCTCTAAGGGTATCACTAGACCGGTTTTTTCTCTCTCTTTCTCTTTGCATTTGTCGTTCTAGTGTTATTGCGCTCCTCTTTCTTCAATTCCTACTTCTTTTCATCAATACTGAGTTCCTTTTCTGAAAACAAAAGAAGATACAATGTAGAGTGTAAGACATGAAAGGAAATTAACACTAGAATATAAACTAAAGTAGACTTTAAAGAATTTATATGACAAATACCTCAATATCAACAACGTCAAAGCCATTTTTCCCCATACAAGAAAGAAACATGAACAAGTTTTCTTTAGTTGGGCAATAGTGGCCACTAAGTGGCCAAATGACCTTTATAAACAACAAAAATAAAATGTAATCATGAAAAATAACACCTTAGTAACTTAGTATTCAACCTTCATGGAAAGCTTAAACACAATATGCTAAAAATCTCAAGCTATAGATAAATTGTGAAAACAAATAATTTGAGATGTGATGTTTAATCATTGGCGTTTTATTCACAACAAGATTAGCATGAAATTGGTCAAGTACATAAACAAAATGTGCTCAAATAACAACATGAAAGTAAACTTTTCCGATAATCATGATAATCTTTTAATACAAAATAGATAAAAGGATTCCAATCGATATCGTGTAATATTATTTTCATCTTCAAGCTTTCATTGTTATTTAAATGGACATGATAACAAGTATTTTCAATTTCATAGTTTAAAGATAAAACAAAATCAAAAGAAACGCTCAAAATACAATCAAACAATAAATAAAGGATATCATGGAATGGATAATGCAATTATAAAAAATCTGTTTATTTGTCCACTTATGTCTTGTCTAACATTCCTAAAACATTTTCTTCCCCAAAATAACCATGAGGTGAAAGAATCACAACATTAAGAACCATAGGAATCCCTACAATAAACATTTCCAAAGTCGATGGCGCAACTTCTTGTAGGATCTCTAACAACAAATGGATCATATCCAAGACATGGTCTGCATTGTCTCCTCATTCTTTTTCCAATCACATTTCGTGTAACCTACCCACAGTAGAGTCGAATAATAATCAAACAAAGGAATTGACATTTGTTTTTATCTTTTATATTTATAAAATTTGAATTTTATTTGTTTTAGGAACATACTAATTCATATTTAAAGCCTTCCTAACATATTAGAAGGTATCAATCAAGTAGGACATCAGAAAGATCGACCTCAATCATGTTCTCAAACAATTTCTATAGTATCAATATTTTCTTGTTGTGATATCTTGGGTAGAAAAAAGAACATATCTACAAAAGAAAAATCCATATATTACTTATGTTCAAACTTTGTATATGGTGTATTCTTAGGCAGCCTTTTAGGATGTTCCTCTGCCTATATCAAAGCGAATTATAGCTTGGTTAAACTCTGTATCCTTTCATTCAACATCAATTTTTGAAAGGTAAATGCCACACATTATTCTTTCCCATTTCTCAACATGCTACATATGATAAATTGAAGTCACATAAAACTAGAGCAAACCCATTTTCTAACCAAAACAGACAAACAAAATGTGCCTCTAATAAAACTTGATTCTAATATCAGCAGATGAAAAGAGAGTGTACCATTTTTGTTGCTTGACTTTTCATGTTTTTGTTATGAAAGTGCTCGAGCTTCAGGAACCAATGAATGTGAGGGAAGTTGTAAATGTGAAAAAAATTATGTTGATTATTGTAGACTTCTTCAAAATGAAGTGAATGATGTCATTTTTGGATGTGGTAAATCTCATAACAATAAATGGTCACATTGAATGCAAAGATTAAACATGGCATGTATTCTAATAAGTTGCATTGCATGACTACCATGGGACTCCGTGGCTTACAGGTCCTTAGTATATTAGTCTTGATGATGAAAAAGAGATGGCAACGATAAGTATGGGTGGCCCTAGTTTGTATAGTGGATATCTTCAAACCATGGTCGTCATCTTAATGAACCTATGTTCTGACATGGCAAACCTGGATCTCGCCCTCACCTAGTTTTATTCCATCATACTTTGTCAAGACTCAAGAGGACATAATGGTCCTTTAGCTTATAATAGGGTTTCTTTTGAGGTTATAGATAAATGTTATCCAAAGAAAATAGATTTTTAGGCTCCAAGAGATGGATAATTTAAATGATAACAATCATATTTACTTTTTCCCAAGATTCAAATGTAGGGATACATTTTGAAAATTTACAAATCGATAAAATGAGAGAAATAATCGATGAGGAACATTTGTTGTTCATTATGATTATGGAAATACTCGGAGATAAGACTATTTAGGTTCAAATCAAAGATGGTGTTGATTCTTATATCTTCTCATCTACTGGTAGTTTGAATTAAACAATGAAAAATAGCTTTGTTGGTGTTTACACACAAAATCTTACACTTTTGGAGGATCAAGTTATAGTTGGAAAAGAAAACTAATAGGAAGCTAGTGCCCATACAAAGATCAAAAAAATGTTTACAGGCATGTTTATGATAAGGTCCATGGAGAGTTCATACATTATGGAGACATTGGGGCACATGAATTTAGTCATTTGCCATCGAAAGAATATAAGTGAGCTGAGGTTGTAGAAGCCCGCCTCCTCATAACTAATTAGAAAGTAGATACCATAGGGAGGAATAATTTCATAATAGAAAAGGCACATAAGCTTATTAAAATTTGTGCCATCCAATAGCCATAGTCTGACTGACACAAATAGAGATGTGGAAGATCCAAGTATCAACCTTAAATTTTCAACAAATACTTCCAAGAACATTTCTTTTGAACTTCAAAAGGATTCTAAACTTATAGTTCTAAGTGACTCAAAAGAAGAAAATGCGGATGATGAAAACATTGGTTACTCTCTTGTTTTGGATTTTTCTAGTTTGGATACTTTGGTGAATATTTATAGTGCCATTCAATTCTTGTGAAGATTTGCAGGAGGAATTGCAATTTGATTGAAATGGAATTATCTTACCATACTAGTTGTAAAGAAGAATCTCATTTCACACTAATTTTAATCTACAATGATATGGTAATGGAATTTTCATGTGTCTGATGCATTGCAAGTTAACTAGAAAACTGCTTAATCTGATGCTTGAGTAAAACTCAACTTTCATTGGTACTTTGTTTCCCTTCTGAATTTATTATTTCTTCATCTTCTAAATATTCTTTAGTAACAAGTTGTAGATGTTCATTAATGGCTCCAACCTCATGTTGAAAATCAAAGTAATTATTTTAGGGTTTGATTCTCCTTTCTTGATAATTACTTGTGAGTATGTTGGCTTCTTTTACTTCTTTATTATCTTATCTTTCATCAAGAAATTACCATATTATGTGTGTATGAGTATCAAGAGACAAGAAATATAGGCACATGCCAGGGAAAAACTTCCCTCGAAGGGAAAACCCAATCAAGATAATTCTTCCTTTCAATATTATTATTTGAGACTCTTTACCCTAGACCAAGACCAGACTTTCCCTCCACACCAAGCAACCTCCCATATCTTTGATCCCTTCCAGCAACTTCGACTAGATAGTAGCTTTCGGCAACAACGAAATCTTAGGATACTTCGATCTCCCAGTTCGGACCACGAAACAAAGAGAGAGAGGCACTAAAAGTTCGATTTTATTCCTTTCTATAGACTTCCCCAAACTCACACTTCTTTCAACCTCCCGATAACAGATTTCAAACTTCTCCATCTCCTCTTGAGATATCGAACTTGATTGAGAGTTAATGCTCCAAATTTTTTTGACCTCCTTGCATATATAGCCTTCTTGTGGGTTGAATTAGGGTCCTTTAGGCCAACTTGATCTCACTTAGGCAGACCTGATGTGGAGGGTACATAATTCATATTTGACTCAAGACATAAACGTTTTACATGATTCAAAAACCCAATAAGGGTATCTTTGAATGTACAATGACTATATAAACTCAATATTAATCCTAGGATTCCAAAATGGGGACTTTTACTAATATAATGATGACCCAATCATGAAGCCCATGCTTTACTAATTCATTGTTACAAAATTAAAATTAGTTTATTTATTCTTTTGACAAGTAAATTACATAATGACTCAAGTACATTAATTAAGAGTGAACAAAGTTACATTTTCTAACACTCCCTCTTAACTAAATAGGTATTCATAATGTAAAAATACAATGGAAGATCTCAAACTATATGAACCAAGTAGAACTTCTAGGCATCGCAATTCCATGGACTAGATTCATGACCAAGGCAATTTATCCAACTAGTCACTCAAAAATTTAGGCACCACAATGCCATGGAATAGATTCTTGACCAGGGAAATATATCCAAGCGAGACTAAGATGGAATCAAGATTTAAGCCCCTCTAGGTACCATCAAGCTTACTTGATAACCACTAACCCAAACATACAGGTGTATATCCAAAACAAAGCTCAATAACCAACACCACCTTTTCAACTTTGGGACTGAGACATCAACACAAAGTGTCATCCAGATGTCTCCCTAAGAAATTCTTCACTTGTAAAGCCTCAAAAAAACTCTTCCACTTTCTTATCATTAATACAATAATAAATATTTACCAAACCAAGAAGGTTCCTTAGATATTCAAACTTCTTATTAGGAAGATTCTTTGTCATTATGCTTGCTACTTTTTCATCTGTCAAGACATACTCCAACTTCACGATCCCATCCTGCACTAACTTCATAATAGATTGGAACTTATTATTTATATGTTTCATCCTTGAATGAAACAAGAGATATCCAAACATTGATACAAATTTCATTGTCATAATGAATCACAGTATGACCCAAAGAATTCTAGAACAAATTTGTCAGAAACTTCCTTAACCAAATAACCTCTTTTCCTACTTCACAAGCAGCGACATATTTTGCCTCAGCACTATTCAATGTAATGGAATCTTGCTTTCTACTCATCCATGAGATCATATCAACTCCCAGACTAAAGAATCCTCCAGTAGTTCTCCTTCCATCAGTCTCACTACCACCCTAATCAGAGCCTGTGAATCCAATTAGCTTGAATTCCTTACTATCATATTTTAGGCAATGATGTATAGTTCCATGAAGATACCACAATATATGTTTGGAAGCTATCTAATGATCATGACGAGGCTCCAATTGGAACTGGCTAAGAATTTTCACTGCAAAATATATATATGGCCTAGTATTTACCAGGTACACCAGGGAACCCACCAACTGTGAATATGAGATAGGATCCACGAGGCTAGATTCAGAACTCCTCAACTTCTAGAGGTTGGTGATCATAGGAGTAGTCATCGGCTTGGAATCCATCATCCCAAATTTCTACAATAACTTGATGATGTAATTTCCTTGCCCCAAATATATCTCCCTGGGTCTCTGCTGCTTCTAGACCTAGGTAATAGTGCATCAGTCCTAGATCCTTCATTTCAAATTCAGATGCCAAGATTTTCTTTCATTCTTGAATTCTTCACTCTACACTCGTGATGAATATATCATCCACATATAGTAGAATAATTATGGGCTCATTATTCACAACCTTGATGTAGAGATTCAGATCAACAAAACTCTTCATTAACCCAATTTTGAGGAGATATGCATCCATCCTAACATACCATGCCCTAGATGCTTGCTTCAAACCACATAGGGCCTTCTTAACTCTGCAAACATGAGATTCCCTGCAATACACTTCAAATCCCTCGGGTTGTTCGATGTACACTTCCTCATCAATGGCCCCATTCAGAAATGCAGTCTTAGCATCCATTTGATGGAAATTCCGTCCCATTGTAGCAACCAATGAAACCAATGGTCTAATGGTAGTGTACCTTGGTTTAGGTGAAAATGTTTCTTCATAGTCAATGCCTTCCTTTTGAGAGAAACCCCTTGCAACGAATATTTCTTTTTACTTGCCTATACTTCCATCAACAACATATTTGATCTTATAGATCCACTTCGACGTGACAATTTATTTGTCACTAGGTCTAGGAATGATCTTCCAAACCCCATTCTTAATGATGGATTGATATTCTTCCTACATAGCTTTCTTACAAACCTCTTCATGCTCAGATTCATTGAATGTAGATGGTTCAGCTTCAATTAAATTTTTCATATATGTAGCATAGCTAGAATCTCTCTTTTTCTTACTTTCCCTAAAGGAACCTTTCATAGCTCCATGTCCTTCAACATTTTCTAATGTATCTTTCAACCAATTTGTCTCTTCCTTGTGGTTGGGACAATCATTGATTGAATAGGATCACTTGGTCCTTCTTCTTCGATAGTTGTATTACAACTTTCATGATGAACTCCTCCTTCTTCAAATACGGTAACTTCTTCGTCGTGTCAATCAATAGGAATATCCTTTGATTTATTGTAAGCTTTATCTTCATTGAATATGACATCCCTACTTACTTCAATGTGTCTTCCTTCCTTTATGTATATTCTATATGATTTTTAGGAAATACTATAACCAACGAATATTCCCTTGATACTTCTCGAGTCCAAATTCTTTCGCTTGTCTTTCGGAACATGGATATATGTTGTACTTCCAAAGATTCAGAGGTGATCCACACTCAGCTTATTCCTTGTGAATACTTACTCGGATGTAGTATTATCAAGACTCTTATGAGGAATTTTATTTTGAATGTATATGGGAGTCATCACTACTTCTCCCCATAAGAACTTCAGTAGATCTTGATCAAGGAGCATAGTTTGAATGCATTCTCTAATTGACCTATTCTTCTTTTCGGTGAATCCATTTTGTTCGGGATAGTAGGGAACAATGAGCTCCCTCTTAATACCTACTTCCTTACAATATGCAATCAACTCTTTAGAAGTGTATTCCCCACCATTTTCAGACCTCAAATTTTTTTATCTTTCTTTCGGTTAGGTTTTCACTTCAGCCCTAAACTCCTTGAACTTATCAAATAATTCATCTTTAGTTTTGAGTAGGTATAGCCATCTCTTCCTAGAATGGTTATTAATGAATGTCAAATAGTAAATATGACCTCCAAGTGATTTGTCAAACATGGGCCCACAAACATCGAAATCGATGAGGTCTAATATTTCTTTAGACCTAGTTTCACTATTATGAAATGGATTTCTAGTATGTTTCCCCAAAGAGCATCCCTTGCACACACCTTCATGATCTAAATTCATATTAGGAATACCATGAACTAGTTGACTAAGAGTAGGGATGACCTTGTAATGTACATTACCATACCTCCCATGCCAAAGCTCAATTGGAATTATTTCCATATGAACCAAGGCTTGAGGAGGTGGTGTAATGACTTGATCAAGACTTCCTTCATGAAATCCAATAACCCTAGCTTTATCAATGCTAGAGTATTTTCCCCAAACCAATACTTTTCCATCAACAAAAGCAACTCTTTCCCCTTTATCTTCTAAACAATAAATAGAAATTAAATTATTTTTCAAACTTGGAACATAGAGAATGTTGTTGAGATGCAACTTCGATCCATTTTCTAGCTTCAATGATGTTGATCCCAGGCCTCTGACAACATAGCTTTTATCGTCACCCAATTCCTGCATGAGAAGATGGCTCCTTTAATAGTTTATGAAGTTGCTTTCTTTCACTTTTCATGTGTCTCGATGCTCCATTATTAATGATCCATCCATTGTCATGAGAAAGAGATATTGTAAGGGAATCCAAGAATCCTTAACTCTTAACCTTATTAAACAAGTAGTAGATGACCTTCTTGATCCAGATTCTAGCAGAGTTGCAACCCATTCTTATTTAGTTCACCATAGAGGGAGAATCCATGCCAACAAAGTAATATTCTACTATTCCTGACCTTAGCTCTCATACCATGTTGGAAAATCAAAGTAATTATATTAGGGTTTGATTCTCTTGTCATGATAATTACTTGTGAGTATGTTTCCTTCTTTTACTTATTTATTATCTTATATTTTATAAATAAATTACCATATTATGTGTGTATGAAGATTAAGAGACATAAGATATAGGCACATGCCACTGAAAAACCCCACTCGAGGGGAAAACCCAATCAAGATAATTCTTCCTTTCAATAGTATTATTTGAGACTCTTTACCCTCGACCAAGACTAGACTTTCCCTCCACACCAAGTCAACCTCCCAGATCTTTGATCCCTTCCATCAACTTCAACTAGGTAGTAGCTTCTGGCAACATACAACTTCTAGAAACAACGAAACCTTAGGAGACTTCGATCTCCCAATCCAGACCATGAAACAGAAAGAGAGATAGGCACCAAAATTTTGGTTTTATTCCTATCTATAGAGTTCCCCAAAATCACACTTGTTTTGACCTTCTCACAATAGACTTCGTACTTCTCCATCTCCTCTTGAGATATCGAACTTTCTTGAGAGTTAATTCTCTAAATTACTTCGACCTCCTTGTATATATAAGCTTCTTGTGGGTCGAATTAGGGTCCTTTAGGTCGACTTGATCTCACTTAGTCCGACTTGATGTGGAGGGTACATAATTCAGATTTGACTCAGTAAAAACCCTTTTTACATGATTCAAAACCCCAAGAAGGGTCTCTTTGAATGTACAATGACTCTATAAACTCAATATTAATCCTAGGAGTCCACAATGGGGAATTTGACTAATATAATAATGACCCAAGCATGAAACCCATGCTTTAATAAGTCATTGTTACAATAATAAAAATTCTTTTCTTTATTCTTTTGAAAAGTACATTACATAATGACTCAAGTACATTAATGAAGACCCAACATAGTTACAATTTCTAACACTTCATGCAACCTTTTAACGTCTCCCATAATCTAAACCATTTGAGTTGTGCCTTAAAAGCAGTCTTGACAAAATAAATCACTCTCAAGGTTTTAAGAAGCCTTTGTAACAAAAATTATTCTAACAATGGGAAGCAACAAAGTGCTCCAATGTCCAACTTTGGTAATAACAAAATCAAACAATTAATAATGACCTCCCTTGTATCTACTTTTAATAGTCTATCCTGTTGAATGAAATTCCTTATTATTGAATTGGTCCACAATTTAATCCACTTTCTCTACCTACCCTTGTAAGTGGCCCTATCTTTCTCATCAATGTCAAACCTTATTCTACTAACGTGCAACTCAAGTCAATATGGAATCTAGAAATTGGTAAAACATTTTAATACACTTTCTCTACCTACCCTTGTAAATGGACCTATGTTTTCTCATCAATTCCAAACCTTGTTCTACTAATTTCCATACATGATGACAAATTTTTTCATATAAAATTAGTTTCTTATTTAGGAAAATAAAACTTAAGAAACTTTTGTTGATTCCCTCCGTGTGAATCCTTTAATAAGATGAATAAATTATGGTCCTTAACAATTGCCATGAAAATCAAATTGAAGGTGGAGAAGGTCGTTTGCCTCGTTGTTGATGAAGCTAATCAATTACAAGGTCTTTGCCCCATGTTTCACGAAAAAAAACCTAATAGTAGGCCTTAGGATGGTAGTTCTTAAATTAGTAGAAGAATCAAGCACCCTAAAATATTCAATACTCAAAAAATACCCACCGATTCTTTAACACCAAATCAGGAGTAAAACTGTTAATAGTATAATGAAGAGAAGTCCCTGGTCTTAGGTGGATTTGATTCTAAACATTGTTGTCCACGAATTCCATAGATGGAGAAAAGTTTCCTTAGTTGTGATAGATGCAGAAATTCTAAAATTCCCTTACAATTATGACTCAATTGTTCAACTGGTCTCGGAACCTTGTGAATTTTTTTTGTAATGGAAAAATACACAATTATGCTTCAATTCAAAAACACTACACATTGTAAAAAGACAACTATAAAATACTCTCAAAAACACTAGACAGAGATTGTAAGTGGCTTCCTTCAGAACATGTACACAATGTATAATCTTACCCAGATAATGAACTATAAAGATGAACCCATGTAAAGTGATCCACGGTCACCTCAAAAAACTCCCTTTAGGGGTTGTGGAAACCAAATATAAGGGAAAGGACAGTGTCAAATATCTTTCAACATCCAAGTAAATTGAACTCATAATAGTAGCAAAGACAGTGACCTAACCGTGAATTGAAGAAACACTGACGTTGTTGCCATATAAACTCTAGTCCCATAGTGAACTCAACCACACCTTGACTTCACTTTAAGTAGAGAATGTTAAGAAATTAAGCCTAGTCATAATCACAACCTAGAATAAAGAGGTAAATTATGTGACTATTATGGCAGGATACTATAGCTTATGGTGTATGAGGGTAACCACCACTTTGATGAGAAAAGAAAAGAACCTTTGATTAAGGTATCGAAGAAGACAAAATGTTATCCCTATAATTCTCGAAGAGGAAAATGCATCCTAAGTCACTGAGTTCAAGAAATTTGAAATTTAAAACTTGAATTTAGGTGTATCCCAACCTCGAAAACAAGGCTCTTGCACCACTCTTATGTGGAGAAACCACTAGGTTAATGCTTTTGGTTTGCAACTTGACCAAGCCCTCCAAGGCTTAATGTGACTCCACCATGAATATTTGGATGTGTTCCATTTTTTATTTGTGGTCCAACTTGCACAAAGTTCCAAGGTAGAAGTGTTGTTGGACCTTCATCCCCTACTGGTACAATTTCAAAACTTATGCTTGGAAAAGGAGGCATGGCTACAAAATGCACATTTTCTTTGTGAGTAATTACATGACGATAATGTACAAGAGAGGAAGTCATAGGAACACTTGAAGGTAATGGTTGCCAAACGTAGTGTCCAGGATGAGTGATAATGGATGGAACATGAGCATTTGAGAATGGGGTTTCTGGGAATTAATGCATTACAAAACCAATCCTTAGGTGAGGAGGTTCATGAGGGTGTTGATTATCATCACTATTCATCCTTACAACCCCTAAATTATTACAGATAGAGGAACTAAAATTTTCTCTTGCACTGAAATGAATAGCATGTGTTGGTCTTTGTAAATCTACCGATGCACATCTAGTAGTATTTATAACTATATTTGGAGCCACAGTTGCACCAATGTGGTTTTCCTCCCTGATTTGAATTACAGAAGTAGCAGAGACAATTTTGCAATGGAAGTTGGTTGAAGTAATGTGCCATTATGCATAGTGGGTACCACAAGGGACCCAACAAAGCTCTCATTCATACAACTGGGATTATTCTGCAATGTTTGTGGGTTGCTCAATAAAATAGGAGGATGCTTGACAACAATCCCACTATTGCTATTGTTGTTAGATAGATAGTTTGGAGGGATATTTGCCTCTCTTAGAATGATTCCAGGGCCCTGTTTGAGAATATATAAATTAGAAAATTCTCTAATTTAGTTGAAAGAAAATATAATAAGGCATATATGTTCTTCGGGGAAAAAAATAAGGCATATATGTTCTAATTAAAACAAAACAAATTGAAGTTTTGTGCACTTTGGAAACTTCTCACGTAGTTTAACTTTTAAGCAAATACAATAAGGTGCAATAGTTTCAATTGAAATGCAAAACTATGTATTGAAGTTTTGGATATGTAATATGTGAAAAATTTTAACCTACTAAGTGACGAAGTAAATAAATCCAAAATGTTGAGGGATAGGAATATAAAGAAGAATACGAGGATTAAATTCTTTTTGGAATAAATAAAACACCTCGAAACAATTGACCATTTACTTAGGCAGTAATGAGATATCTAGAGTCAAAAACTCCATCAATATCACCACAAACTTCAGCCCCTTCCTACATGTAAATTGATCAAAGCAACAATACTTGTATGAGAATTATTTAAATATACATAAAGAAAACCTATAGAGAATTTTCTTGAATAGGTATTGAATAAAGCAGATTTTACTTACCAGATTATGGACTGCAACTACTATTCTTGATGGAAGTTTATCAAATAGATGTTAAGTTTTTGGTCTTCATTTCTGAACAATTTTTGAAGTGAGATCTTGCGCAATATTTTTTGGGGCATGTTCAATTGGAGAACGGTCCATGGGAGCCAGAGTTTGTGAGACATTATGTGCAAGCAATGGAATTATCTAGCTTAGAAGACCTACATGCAAATGGAAGAACTTCTCTGCCTTTTTATTTTGTTGCACTTTAGGAGGGGTTGGTGTTTGATGTTGTTGATGAGCCATTTGATAGATAATGTTGCAATGTTGTATTTTTTTATGATTCTAGTTTTGCTGAACAAAAATGCCAAAGGGTTGTGGAGGGGACCTGGCAGTGCAGTTGAGAAGATTACATGGGGATTATTTTTTCTGACTCGTTTGCTCTTGATCGAATTGAGAAGTAGAAAATTGTTTCGTAAGTGAATGTGACTATTCTTCTTGTTTTGCTTCAAGCTCTAGTATTTTCAAATGGACCATTTTTTTCCACTTCAGTTGAGGATTCCATCACAATATTCAATATTCAATCGCAATATTCCATGATTCAGGTGTAAGAATCATAAAGTATATTTTTTTCTCTATTTCTTCCATTTAAAAAGGTCTTTTCTTTTACAAGGAAAACCTCAAAGAGAAACCCAACGGATGCTTCCCCAAATTCATAGATGGAATCCCTATTAAATCCATTGGTGTGGACAAGTTCTCCTCATCCAAGGGAATTGAAACTATTCACTTGATCAACAAAACTACCCAGATTCCAAGAAACATTGGAAACAACTGATTAAGCTAACACCTTGGGTTGGTTTAAAAATGTATTTGCGCAGTGAAAATAGTTCATTTATTTGTTTGAAAAACACAATGTTATACTATTCAAATAAATTAGTAACAGTTTTGCAAATTATTGTTCCCTATCCCTCAAGATGACCTGATTAACCTTATCAGATCCAATTATCAACAAGTTAGTGAGTATCCAATCACCTTAATATGCATATTCCATCTTGTTGAAGAGACTCGCCATGGAGCCCTTCACGCATTTTCCCTAGATTTAGAAGACAAAGGCTATATTTGTTGTATGTATTCCCATAATTTTCAATTTTTTTGTGATTCCATCAATCCAGACATTTAATTTTGAAAGAGAGTAAAAGTTGGAGTAGCGATAATAGTCATGTATAAACTATATTCTACTTAACCAAGGCATTACCCAAGAAAAAAAAAAATGAATTGTCAATTCTATATAATATAATATATATATAATATATATAATAAATATAGTAAAAGAACATTGATCATTAAATTGTATCTTTTGAGGAATATGGCTTGGAATCCACTTCAGCATCGACAAGTCTTTTCATATTCAATCCTCTTTTCATTACTATGATCCAACCAATACTGCTGACTTCTAAATAAAACAAATGCAGAAAAATGGCACTCTGAGATTACACAAGCAATAAAAATATAATGAAATGTACAGGAAATTACTTTTAACAGTTCAGTCTTACATCACTAGATTTTGTGTCCCTTCCAGAGCTTTGATCAGCTCTCGTTTCGAGCATTGAAACCACGTGACCACCACCTTGGCATAAACAAGTATTAGGTCTTCGTCTCTCTTGATTATTGCACTATTTTCCTAATATTTTTGTTGGGTCCCTATAATACTAGTGATTACCCAATTACTATTGTAATTATACCCCATATTAATATTGTTGTGCCCCTATTATCCCCATATTGTTATTACTGTGCCCCATGGAATCCCTCTATTGTTATTTTTGTGGCTTTATATTATTATTGTTAGGTCGGTTGGGTTATATCGTGACTCCTTAGACTCCTATATAGAAAGGAGGGTTTGTCATTTGAATCATCCAAGAATTGTTCATTTATGTAATGTAAAGGAGGTTGCCCCCTTGAAGAGGCTGAATTTTAAGGCGTTGATCTATCTTTTCTATCTTTTTCTTGAGCTGGTTTCATAACATTTGGTAACAGAACTTTGGATTCTAGGGTTTTGCGGCTCCAAACAGGTCATCATGGCATTTGTGCTATAATTTTTTTTCTACGCTGTTTCAAAAGCTAAAAAAAAAAACAATTTGAGAAGACATCGCGCTGAAGCTCGGGTCCTAATTTTAGAGCTTTTAGCGCTATATTTGCGGAGATATGATATGAGGAAGTTGGTCTTTTTGCAGACTCCTGAATTACATTCCAAACAAGTGACTTGGGGAAAATCGTCATAACTTTCTCTCTGTGCATTGGATTGAAATTTCATAAGAAGGTATAGAAAGAGGACGGACTGTAGTTTCTTGTATATAGTTTTTAGAGCCAAAGGTCGAAATAGTGACTCGTGGCATGTCGTACAAGTTCTTGAACTAGTCTATACTCAGGTCACTGTGGGAGATTTCGCATAACTCTTCCTTAGAGAATCCAATTTGGATCAGACTGGTGGCTTTCGAAAGAGGACACAGAGGGCTACTACAGGCCACAATTTTAGAACTGGATGATTTGAATGTACAGAGATACATCAGGGGAAATATCGAGCTCCTACAAAGTGAAAAAAGGTGTGTAGATTCTTTTAAATTTTTGCTTAAGATTGGTTTGAAAATTATTTTGAAGGAATTCAAAGGGCATAGTAGAGCATTATTATCAGTAACTGATGCCCTGAGGAAAGAAAATGCAAACACCTAGTAAGGAACCTGAAAGCTCTAGCATGACTCATGAAGAA
>APFE031140979.1:99093-110006 GCA_000404065.3 Pinus taeda
AACAATATTGCCAAAACTTGATGAGGAAGGAAAAATTATATTGGAGCCAGAAGCAGTCACAGAAACAAGAACTCGACAACTACGAAATCGATCAATTTCGGAATATCTTATCAAGTGGAAGAAATTATCCGCTGAAGGTTCCACATGGGAGGATGAGAATTTCATACAGAAGTATCCAAAACTACTCAAGAGTTGAATTGTAATTGTACCCCTTTACTATTGTAATTGTACCCCTTATTAATATTGTTGTGCCCCTATTACCCCCATATTGTTATTACTGTGCCCCATAGAATCCCTCTATTGTTATTTTTGTGGGTTTATATTATTATTGTTAGGTCAGCTGGGTTATATTATGACTCCTTAGACTCCTATATATAGAAAGGATCATTTTTCATTTGAATCATCCAAGAATTTTTCATTTATGTAATGTAAAGGAGGTTACCCCCTCGAAGAGGCTAAATTTTAAGGCGTTGATCTATCTTTTCTATCTTTTTCTTGAGCTGGTTTCATAACAATTTTGCACATGGAAACATATTGTAACAACCATTAGGATGTTCTTCTCCCAAATCAAAAATAATTAATTCATCTAAAGGGAGTTCATCCTCTCCACAATTGTACACAACAAGAGTAAAATGCTTATAATATCCATTTCCAAAAACAGAGATAAGATCATACTAGATATTCAAACATTATAATAGATATATTTACATACCTACCCTCATAAAGGCCTATGTATGAGTCAGCAAGAACAACACTATGAGAAAAACTACCTTAGGGTTGCTTCCCACCAACATCAAGTTGAGTCAACCTAAAAAACAAGGCTCCTGCAACACTCTTATGTGGAGAAACCATTAGGTCAATGATTTTGGCCTGCAACTTGACCAGGCCCTCCAAGGCTTAATGTGACTCCACCATGAATATATAGATGTGCTACATTTATTGTTTGTGGTCCAATTTACACAGAGTTCACCAAAAAAGAAATACATTGGCCTTTATATTCAAACATCTAAAATACAAAATTATTAATCTAACATTATAGGTAAACAATGCCAGTACTAACAATACTTCTTATAGAAAGAATTCATTGAATACTTTACAAGTGTCATTACATGTAGCAACCAATATAATTTTTTTGACAAGAATCAAATGAGATAAGTTATTCAAAGATGACACCATTATGATATGTGTGTGGTCATTACGATAAAAGTTGTTCAACATTTTGTACCACATACAATCATCAAAATAAAATCACTAGAATTATCATATTCAAACACTGGAACAAGGAAATGCAACCACATTCCAACCCTTGAAAAGGTGGGAAAATTTTATATAAATTATCAATCATTACAATGATTCTTCAAAAAAAATAAATCTAAATGGATAGATAGATAGCTACATCTTGTTGAAAGAAATTGTTGTGTACGAAAATGGTTTTGCAATCATCAAAACTGATCAAAAGGAGGGAGCTTCCTGTCATCCAGTGGCCCCCACTATAGTGACCATGGAACAATTCTCAATGCAACATGTCAGTTTTACATAGGAATATGGAACTAGAGACCCAAAACATTTCGAGAATAGGTCTAATCTTGGTCCTTATCTGCAATAAATTGTTGGTGCTCAATGAATACTTTTCTTCCATGATTACTTTGGTTTTCAATTAATTGTACCTATGGTCATATCAACACTATCAATAAGATGGCTTGGGAAATAATGAAGAGGTACAAGAAAATATAATGATATCTTATTGTGTAAAACACAACTCATAATTTTTTTTTTGTACATTTTACAAATGAAGTATTTAAATCCATGGTTTTACCCATGGGTAATAGATACTACAAAAATGGATATTATGTGGTGACATTGATATCTTACTGTTAGATTACCTCCTCATTTCCATTGAATGTTCTCCTCACTAGGTCTGTAACAATAACCCTATACATATCGTTACTAATAGCTTGAGAATATGCTGTGGGAAAAAATTGCCAAGGCTTTCAATTTAATTGCACAAAAATGGACAACATGATATATCATACCAATATTTCCTCCTTTCCTAAGAAATAAACTTTGTTCAATATCTAGTCCCGAGGAAAGGATTGCAGTCCAAAGATATTAGAGGAAATTTTAGCCATACACTTTTGAATTTCCTTCTAGTACTTTCCAAAGGCTCTTATTATCATTCATGTACTTTTCTACGAAGAACAAGTACTCTACATAAATAATTGGAGGAACAAAAAAGGCACGTAATGCAAACTAAGTTCTTCAAAGTGTTTAAAGCATTCCCAAATAGAAGATCAAATCGAGTAAATCAACAAAATTATGAAATAACAACACTTCCATTTTGATCCCAAGATTAAGAATTATTAAGATATAACACACATTGCAATGGATTCATGCTACTAAATTAAAAAACCACATACCTCAATTTCTCTAGTGTTTGATTTTTTTGGGCTTCCACATTTGATACAAGTTGTGCAAATATTTGTTTCCCCTCCTTCAATTCAGTCTCAAACTTTGAAATCTAATAAAGAAAAGGTTTACACATTTAAGTAACAAAGAACACAGATAGGTTAACTCTCTAAGTGTTCTCATAATCAAGATTTTGATCAAATATTCCCTCCTCTCAAATTCAAACATCTTCAATGAAAACATCAAGAGCATATGACGATATTTGATGATATTTCTCACATTTGTCTATGACGATATTTCTCACATTTGATCCAAACCATCAATCAAAATGTCAGCAGATGTCTCAATTAAGAGGCTGTAGATTTTTTACAAGTATTATTTTATGGGAACCTAGGCCATACACAGGACTATGAATAGAACTTCACCAAAAAAAAATGCAAGAAACCAACTTTATCATAAATATTGATAAGAGAAGAAAATATTGGATACGTGTTATAAGATTTATCAAATGAAAAATAGTGACAGATAAACAAGATCCATCATCCAAATGGTGCAAGGTGATTCCCCATATATAGACATAGAGAATAAGAATTGACCACATAGGAATGTTGTGAATAACAAGGGCTGCAAACGGCTACAAAGATTTAGCAACTAAATATTAATTGTATAAGGGGATAATTGTTGAAATGTTACTAGTGTCGGTCTTCATAATTATGATTTCATGACTTGATTTAATCAATGTACCTTGTCAAAAGAAAGAAAAGAAAAATATTTATTTTTGTAAAGAAAAATTATTTATAGATTTCTTGCACATGGTGCTAGGTTGTGCACCCATTGAGTGCTCTAGGGAGTCAAGGTCAAAGTCATAATGTAAAACCCCTAAAAGTGTTCTTGTATCAATGTAAATAAAATTATTTATGTCATGGAAATGTTTAGATACTTCCCAACAAATCGGGTCAACTAGCCCTAAAGGTTGGCCTAACAAAGGCTTGAGGACCCACTCAAATGACTATATATTAGAAAGAAACTTGTCTTACATCACTAGATTTTGTGTCCCTTCCAAAGCTCGAAGCTCTTGTTTTGAACATTGAAACCACATGATCACCACCTTGGTGTAAAAAAGTATTAGGTCTTCGTCTCTCTTGATTATTGCACTATTTTCTAAATATTTTGCACATGGAAACACATTGTAACATCCGTTGGGACGTTCTACTCCCAAATGAAAAATAATTAATTCATCTAAAGGGCATTCATGTTCTCCAGAACTATATACCACAAGATAAAAACCCTTATAATATCCATTTCAAAAAACAAAGATAAGCTAAGAGTAGAGATTCAAACATTATAATAGACAGATTTATAGACCTACCCTCATAAATGGATATGTATGAGTCAGCTAGAACAACACTATGAGAAAACCAACCTTGAGGTTGCTTCCCACCAACATTAATTTGATTTCATGAACATCAAGTTGATTCAACCTCAAAAACAAAGCTCCTACAACATTCTTATGTGGAGAAACCATCAGGTTATTGCTTTTGGCTTGCAACTTGACTAGGCTCTCCAAGGCTTAATGTGACTCCACCATGAATATGTGGATGTGTTCCATTTGTTGTTTGTGGTCCAATTTTCACATAGTTCACATATAAAGACATTGGCCTTTATATTCAAACATCTAAAATAGAAAATTATCAGTATAGTGTTACAGGGAAACAATGCTAGTACTAACAATATTGCTTACATAAAGCATTCATTGAATACCTTACAAATTTCATTACATGTAGAAACGAATATAATTTATTTGGCAAGAATCAAATGAGATAAGTTATTCAAATATGGCACCATTAGGATATGTGTGCGGACTAGTCATTGTGTGGATCACAACCAGTCCACACCCTATTTTTATTTTTTATAAGTTTTAGAGCCATTAGTTGATCATGATAATTAGTTTGATGTTCTAATCCAACTCTAAAGTTAATGATATGAGATTCACTGTATAAAACACTTCTCCCTACCCCATAGAAGTAAGGGTCATCGTCAAAATATTCCTATGCACCATCCTTACCCACTTCTACAACAATCTGCTTAGGAGGCTTAGGTATTGTCGTCTAAGGAAAACTATTTTAAATAATTGAGACCACACCAAATAGGAAAAGCACATTGAATTCGAAGAATTTTCCTATCTTTAAGTTGACATTCCTAGCTTGCTAAATACCCAGGCTAGGATTTAGGGAAGTGCTTTGTAATCCTTCACTAAAGAGTTATGACACCAACCTCTTAGACCATTTTCAATTGTGCCACCAATTCAAACATTTTTCAACCTAGTCAGATGTTTAATCTCCCTCTAAACTTGCATAGTGTAGTTACAGTCTATGATAAGATGTTTATTAGTATTTTCACATACCTTGCTTAAATTTCACCTGTCAAGCCTTGCTTTATTCCTTCTCGGAATATTATACCAAGTCAATTATTTGTGTTTAGTGAAAACCAAATTAAACTCAAGCCTTTGAGGGATATTTAAATATCCAAACTCTCCTCCTCCACCATGCATTATTCCTCTTCTCCCCATATAAATTAATAGAAATATATCTAGATTTTGGGGTCTAAGCCCCAGAGGGGTTCTTTAACCATATGAGCTTGTCTATATTCTTACTTAATTTGACATGGATAGACTTGAGTCTTGCCATAAAAATTCCCTAGGAATGAGCATTGTCACCTCTAAAATCTAATGAAAGCCACCCTTGACCTCCAAATAGAAGTAAGATTAGGAACTGCAATATGAGAAAAAATAAAGTACCATATCCCTCAACAAAGGAATCATATGGAGTTGTGGGTAAACATGGGAAATTAATCCATATGGGGGGAACTTGTTTCATTCATATTAGAAGTTGGATGGTGGTTGAAGAGTTATTTCATAATACCATGTGGTTGATACACTACCCTTCATATTTTATCCTATAGATACTAGTTATCCCCATCTTCTAAAAGGCTAATCTGTTGACCCCGAGATCAGTGCTTTTGGAGAGGGATAAAGTTAGTAAAAATTTGTCATGGCAAGAGGCATCAAAGGAGAAAAAGAGGCATATGATAGGTTGGAAACAAATAGTTATGCATAAATTGGAATGAGAAGTAGGGATACGAAGATCAATAAAAAATTCTCGATATGTTTCTCTCTGCAAAACAGATTAACCTTATGTAATAGTTATCATCTATGTCTATCTTCTAAAATTCCAATCTGTTGACCCTGAGATTAGTTCTCTTAGAGAGGGATAAAGTTAATAAAACTTTCTCATGATATGAGGAATTTAAGGAGAAAAGGTGGCACCTGATAGGTTGGAAACAAATAATTATGCCTAAATTGGAATGAGAAGCAGGGGTAAAAACACAGTAAACAAAGATCCATGTTTAAGAGTATATTTTTATTTTATCTTTGGCAAAAAAAGGTCTTTGTGTCAAAATTTTAAGGAAAAAAGATACATGGGGAATAGGGAACCTGTCCACCTTGTGGGAGTCATGACATGAGGAATAATATGATTAAAAAAAGTTTAACAAATAGTTGGATTTCCCGAGATGTCCAACATGGAGAAAAGCAGACATTTAGGAGCACTCATAGGTTGGGCACCAGCCTCTCGGAAGCATCCAAGCTTTGGAAAAAATTAGAAAGGTGATGATTAATCTAGGGTGAACCAAAATAAAGGATTGTTGGATTAGTACCAACAAACTATTTGGGGTATATCACTAAAATCAAATGGAAATATCCTTTAGCATGTCCAACAAATGTCTTGACTCTCAACTGATGAGGTAAAGGAAATCAAGGAGGATCTATGATTCTGATTCACTAAATTCCAAACAAAATAAGGTATCTTGTGTTGAAATCCCACATCAAGAGGATTATACTCACTTAAAGAAGGATATGGAATGGTTCTATTAGAAGAGCAACAAAGCCTTAGATTAAGGTCTAGAAGAAAATATGGAACTCAGGAATATGACCCAAAGTTGCAAAATTTCAGTGGATAACAGTCAAAGGGAAAAATAATTACACAAGAGAATTTGAAGAGAAGAAGTGTATAGTTCCCAACTAGGTATAATGGATGTTAAAGGGATGAATAAATATGTGATTACATGCTGACACAATGTGTTTTTGCAAAAGAGGTATGGGCATCATGGATTGAAATGTTGAAAACTGCTTCCCCTTTGAAACAATGAGTTTAGGAGCTAATTTGAAAATGACCAACCCCACATGGAAATTGGAGGTTATCAAGAAACTTTATAAATATATTATAGGAAGTCAAATTTCAATTGGGTTTATTTCAGGTGTTTAGGGAGAATGATTGTTATCCTCCCCACCCAGGTTCAATTCCCATAAGTGATATGATGAGATCATATCAAGTGTATTGTTGTAATGGCTTCAAGCCTTCATGTTTAAGAGTCTTGAGCCCTGAGAAATATCTTACCCTTTCCTACATGTTAGAGGGTGAGATGTATTGTTATAGAGAAATAAATTATGGGAAGTCAAACAAAGAAATAAGGAGCCTTAGCAAAGGTACAAGCCTCCTCATTTGAGGGGATAAACCTAATCAAATATTAATGATTTCAAAGGATTGAAAGACAAGACATACTCCAAATTTCTAATTAACATTTTGAACAAGACAACAAGAGTCAATAACCGGTTCACTAATGGCAACATATGCTGGAATCTAAGGGCTTCACAATGAATTGAGGTTTCCTTCTAAGTTACAATTTCTCACACACAAGGATTCAGTCATATAATAAGCTGGTGCATTGGCTAGCCAACCAAGCCATTGTCAGAGAACCAGGGCTTGAGATTATTAAGATTAACAATGTGATTAAGGAAGTGAAGGGCCTTAAGTTCATGTTTCTCTAACCTCGAAAATAATGGTGCACAACCATAAGTTCATTTTCCTTTGTCTTAATGGTGTATCATTCTTCATTTACATTTATGTTTTTAGTAATAATGTAGCTGATATTTTTTCCAATTAAAGTGATAAATTTAAAAATTCTATGAATATCAATAATTTTTATGCATTTTGCTTGGCTTCAAAACAATCTTGCATTAGGGAGTGATTTTTGTAGTGCATGTCCTTTGCTAAAGAATTTTTCATCTATTTCTATCCCATTTGTATTTTTTGAGGCCAAAATCTATGTATCCCTATTTCCCTAGTCAATAAAATACAATATGTGTCATTACTAGGCTAATACAATATTTGAGAAATGGATAGACACTTAATAGTTGGGAGAGTTATATGTCCATTTGCTAAACCTCCTCAAGGATACCCTACTCAATGTGCCACAGCCACAATTCCTTCACTCCCAACATCCAACAACAACTAGTTAAACATTAGTGTACTCCTAAGAGATGACCATCGACACAGGCACAAGATGTCATTTCTCAATGCTTCAAAATGTATCACCCTTTCTTATAGGAAGGAGTGTGTGATATAACAAATGTGAGCTAGTTCATCCATTCCTATGCGAGATTTCATGCCACGACTTAAACTCCACATAGTAAATTCATGTAACATTGATACATATCATGTACCATGATCCATAAGCCCATCCAATGAGAATAGAGAAAGTAATCAATACCAACTAGTGACCATATTTCCACCATCTTTGTGGTTGATCCTGGGGTAGTATTCTTCCATCATTAGTTTTGCCTTACTTGTTTCGAAGTCTTCATGTCATGTTATCAACTTCAATTTATTCCTCAAAGAGTTGGGGACCAATTCAATTCATATGGATCCATTGTATCCTGATTCACTTCATTCTTTCAAACCTCCACCAAAGGAAGATGATCTTCTTGCTTGGGATAAGGCATGATATATTTCTCTACTCTTCTATTATTTCTTTCAACGTTTGATACAAATTCTAATACCACTTCCTTGGGAGCCACCATATCTACCAGATGGTGTTGTTCAATCAGGACATTCCACAATAAAGGATTTCAATTGATTCTTTTCATGGAATTAGGGCTCCCAAGGTTATTGGATTCCAAAGGAGTTCATGTGATTTTGCTTTGGGAAATGGGCCATCATATGCCCAACCTCAAAACATGATGTATACCTATAGGTGGTCTATTACTAGTATGGAATTTGTAGAAAATATGATGGTAGGTTAACCCGATAATGCAATATAAATCAAATCATAATACTATAACCTACTTCTACTATCAATTTGCGGAAGCTTAAAGATCTAGCTGAACAATATAACTAGAAGAAGAAGAACCAACAGCATAAAACACATGAAAATATGTTGGGGAAATCCTCAGATCAAAACCCCACGCTATTGTATTATCATACATGGTGGAAATACATAGCAATTATACAAAGCCTTAGCTCTCACAGCTAGTCAGCTCTCAGTACAATCCTCACAGATGTTCACAGGAAATCATGGCTTCTCTCCAGCCTTCCTCTCTACCCTCCAATATCCTATTTCCTTACGTTGTTCCTTGTGGATGATTAGCCCATTACCAAGTGGAAAACCAAGCCTTCAAAACTACACAATCCTCAAGGATAAATCCTTCACTGCATGCATGAGTTTTCTCAATGAGAAAACACATGCAACTGATAGTACACTATCCTTGAACATTAATCTCAACTGGTTCTTTCTCAAAATAGACACGTATGAGTTTCAAATGAGGGAATCTTCAATTAACTAGAGTAGCACTAGTTAAGTGCATTAATGCATCAACTAACTATTAACTCACTAATAGTTCCTCAAACAGTTTGGAACTAATTTAACTAGAATTAACTCAGTAAACTGAGTTAACTAATTACAACTCAAATATAGCTCAATATTATCTCCCTAATTTAAGGGATATCTCTTGCATGACTTCAAAAATACATCTAACTTGAATTTCTCCAACTAATTAATTTTGAAATAAATTAATTAATTATTTCCAAGTAGCTATTAAGACTAAATTTGATTTTAATTCACAATTTAATTCAAGGAAAAATTAAATTGGAATATTCTTGTTTCCATATTTCAACACTCCCTCTCAACAAGAAAGGGATTATCTGCCACCCCAATCATGTCTCTATGGAACTAAAATTTACACTTTGACAATGCCTTTGTCAAAAAGTTAGCATCTTACTCCTCTACCGAAATATACTGCAGCAACATGATCCTCTTGACCTGTGAAAAGCCACGGGCAACAAATCTTGCCTTATGCTTCTCCACACTACCATCAACAACTTGCTTTACCTTCTAAAGCCAACGGGAACTCACAACTGACTTGTTCTCTGGTCTCGAAACCACGTCCCAAACACTATTACGAACTATGGAGTCATACTACTCCACCATAACATCAACCCAAATCAGTTGTTGCACTGCTTCCTCAAAGGAAGATGGCTCGGTCTCAACACATTCCCTAGCAAGGGCCATGTATCTAGTGTACCTCTCAGGTGAACTCCTTTGTCTGCACTGAGAAGATGGTGCTCCCGCATTCTCTCTCGTTTCCTCCAACAATCTGTCAGCTTCTCTTGTGTGCTTCTGTCCATCTCTGGAAGACTCTACTTGAGTGGATGTCTCCACTCCTGGAACCTCTGCATGTAGCTACTCTGCATTAGTTTGAGGTTCCTCCTCCTTAGGAACCAATAGTTCCTCCATAGCCTATAGTTGGAGCTCCCTCTCAAGGGAAACTCGCATGGCCTTCTGCTCATCAAACTTGAGATCTCTGAGAACTATTGTCCTCTGACTGGTAGGCAAGTACACCCGATAGTTGTGAGGTGTATCAATGTATGCCAGAAATATCCACAACTCTGCTGCTGGCTCAAGCTTCTTCCATGCATCCTTTGTCACATGGCAATATACCGATGAGCCAAAGATCCTGAAGTGACCCACATCTAGTCTCTTACTGGAGAAAGTTTCCTCTGGTGTCTTCATCCCAAGTATGCGATGCGGGGTTCTATTCTGCAAATAGACCACTATGTTGCATGCCTCAGCCCACAAGTGAAGTGGTAGGCCTTGGTCATCCAGTATTGCCCATGCTACCCCTACAATAGTTCTGTTCTTCCTCTTGGCCACCCCATTCTACTGTGGGTTATGAGGTGCCATCAACTCTCATTTAATTCCTTTTGCTACACAAAAGTCCTTAAACTCTTGAGAGATATATTGTCCACCTTTGTCACTTCTTAAGGCCTTGATCTTCTTCCCTGGCTCTTTCTTGACCAAATATTTGAGCTCACAAAACTTTGTGAAAGTTTGGTCCTTCTTCTGCATGAAATAAATCCAGCATTTATGAGAATAGTCATCAATGAAAATCACATAATACCTTCGCTTCACTGTGGATGCCATCAAGAATGGTCCACACAAATCAGTATGAACTCGCACTAAGATAGCCTCTGCTCGACTGTCTCGATCATGAAAGGAAGACTTGGTGTACTTTCCCAAGGTACAACATTTGCATGTGTCAACTTGCTCAAGTTTACCTTTGGGAAGTCTTGTAGATATCTGTTGCATTATCTTCAAAGCCCCATGATGCAAAT
>APFE031140979.1:128082-147486 GCA_000404065.3 Pinus taeda
CAGACAGTTAGATCTACAGATCTGAACATGCGCCGAAGAGATCTTAGTCCATCAGTAGATTCGCCTTATTTAGATCTAGACTAGATCTAACCCTCATAAGATATTCAACCAAAAAAACATACTTAAGCCAAATGATCTCCTTTGCTTTATATAGGCAAGCTCTTCCTCAAATCAAGGATCATGGGGCTCAATAATAATAATAAAATAAACAATACCACGGGCCAAAACCATGATAACACAATACCATCGGCTAAATACCATGAGAAACCTCACGTGTGGGCACTTTACTTCCTTGAAGTGTGTGCACTGGGGTACGCACCCCATGAATGGGTAACCCGCGTATTTGGACGTGGTCCCTGCACGGTATACCTGCAGGTATGCACCTCCTGAACTGTTCTCCTGTGTACTTCTTTATTTTCATCAAAATGAGAGCCATGCCATGGGTGTTGCCATCAAGTACAACATCTGAAACATATAATCATACCAGAACCATAATGCCAACAGTATCCTTTCCTCAACTACTTGGAAAGCGCTTGGTTCGCCATCACTTCTGCTTGAGAATCAAAATTTGTCAAGCATTAACAAAGGAACCAGTCGACCGTTAAGGATCCTTCCAAAGTTATCAATAAATTTGAAAAGGAAAATCGTTCACTTGAACTTGATGGTAGTCCAAGCGCCATTAGATTACAATCTACTCCTTGGGCATGAATATGTTTATAGCATGGAAGCTATTGTTTCCACACTCTTTCGAGTAATGTGTTTCCCCCATGAAGGTAGAATGGTACAACTTATCGACCAACTTTCATTTCCCGGTTCAAACACATCTACAAGTCAAACATCATCCCTAAATGGTCTATTTGCATCAAGAATGTCTCTTCAACCTTCATTTCATCCACCTAATTACCGCGGGTAGTTTGGTGAATGTAATGAATTCTAGGGGGCATGCACCCTAGTCTGCTTCGGCAGGCAAACCCAGCTGAAAAGATAGATTTCCTCATAGGTTATATGATTGATCTGAAACACCATTTCCTTGTAGGATTTGAGTATCAATCTAAAACTCGAAGGTTATGTGATTGGAAGCTCACACTATTCACCTTTGTCTATGGGCAGAACCAAGAAAGTGTTTTTTATCTAGCCACAGATAGAAATGATCTTGCCTAACCGCAAAGACTTCCATATGGTAACCTAAAAACTCTACTTTTCTTCATACCTGGGGGCATGCAACCCTTTTTATGTAAGCAAAAGATGACCAATTTCATTAGGTTAGATTTATAGCATTTTTTAGCTTTTTAACTTGTTAGTGCAACTTCTTGGGTTAGGTGAATGGTCTGATCCACCATTCACCTTTGTCAGCGGTGCACAGACAAAGCAAAGGAAGAATTTTGCCTCAGTAGGGGACAAAACCATCCTACCTAACCTCAGTATTTCCTTAGCTTTTAGTGTAGTTAGCTTTGTAGTTTGGTCATTTCTAGCCCGTATAAAAAGGCAGTGAGCAAAGTTTCGCATGGTGCAAGCTCCTTAAAAAATGAACCTACTAACAAGAGACATCTTTAAACGACTGGCATGAGCAATGTTTCCACAAAGTTCAAGCTCGTTAAAAAATAAACTTGCCACTGAGCACATGTTGGCACAAGGTTCAAGCTCATTAAAAAATAAACCCACCTTCAGTAAATGACCTTTGTGATTTCCTTGCTATCAGCCTTTTGAACCTTGGTTGTTTTCTTCCATCACCTCCATTCTTCTGACCGATCATGCACTTCCACTTGATTGTTTACCATTTTGAGGAACAGCTGCGACAAGTGATTTTGTTAGCCGCCCTCTTCATACTGCCATGTTTTGAGAAGTTCCAAACTTACCTGGAACCAACTGTTACCCAAAAACATCACTTGTTCCTCAAAACATGAAAAGATTGTCAAGCTATTGGCCTTTCCAGCTCGTTAAAGAAAAGAGAAGCACCACCCCTCCTTTACATTTTAATCTTTGAGAACCTGATGGATTATCAAACAAAAAGATCGAGCGCTTGTCTTTTCGGCTCGTTAAAGGGATCGAAAAGTAATCCCTTTTGTATTATTTTATACTTTTTCAGACTTAAGGGATTGTGCTACGAAAAAGGACTGTTGGAGTTTCCTTTTCGTCCCTTTTCAAACTCTCTAAAAATGAAAAGGACCTAGTTATCTTTGTCGTTAAACTCGTTAAAACAATAGCGAAAAACTTGTCCACCTGGACAAGAACGAGTTTCATTGTCGCTAAGCTCACTAAAACATAGCGACAAGTTTGCCCGAAGGGAAAATTATAGAACAAGCATATGTTATCCTCCTCAAGCTTGACAAAAATAAAGAGGTACTGGTCAGCAATGACTGGGGGAAAAGGGAAGAAAACTTGAAGAACTTTATTGGTAGCAGGTCGCTCTTGAACATGACACTTTCACTCCATCAGCATGATTGAGTCGGGTTGGGTTATTCCATTCACCGGTCATATCACCATTGGTCCTCCACACCATCCATCTTTTTGGGGTTAATTCTACCAATCCATTTCAGTGTCTCCAACATGTTCAAGAGAATTCATTCAGAGAATTCACCACCCAGCTAATGCCTCATCCACTACAATACCTTCACCCTCCATTTTTCATGACTGCCATTCCTGAACCTTCTATCATTAGATCGTTTTCACCTCCACAAAATCATTTTCTTCATTTCATGTTGTAGATGTGGGATACATCAATGCCCTCCTATGATGAGTCACTTCTTTTCGACATCAGCACATTATCCAAGAAGTTGACTTAGAAACAACCCTTTCAGTACTTTGAAGCTTGCATGCCTCAATGGCAATTTTCTCACTTCTGGCGACATGTTTACATCAATGGCCTTCGACCGAAAGATTTTTCCTGGTGTTTGACATCGACTCATATATTCACACCATGTGAAATGTACTGTAGTACCTTGAGGGTCATTATCATTATCGATGATTCCTCTCGCGCCTATTAATAGCTTACATCATTGGCTGGTAATCAGGCGATGTCTTTCCATGTTCGACTTCAAAGCATCTTTTCACATGGATCGACTTGTACATCGGGTGAAGATTGAACGAGTTTGAAGACCCTGGATCTAGTTTCATCCATCTGGGCTGTGATATATTCAGGAAAATAAAGACATCAAATGTACAAATAAGCTACATAGATGATCATCCAAGCAAAGGGATGATGACTCTACATCTAAAGTATCACCAGTCTGCAACAATAGACAATTATCTATTCCATGTACACGAAAATGAATTTATAAAAGTTGAGCATGGGAATGCCCACCTCAGCTAGATCATGAAAATAACATGATGATGATGTATTTTATTGTATCTTATTACAGGTCCCCTTCCAGTTCGAATACCTCGGATGCTCATGATAAAGCATTTCACCCGACATCAGAAGATTTGCGACCTCATGCTTTAGGGGCAACTGTTATAGACATATTTGGGCACTACAACCCCAATCATATATGTAGATAAACCAAGGGCTCTTTAACCCCTGAAAGTGTTGTTTCATACCCTAAAGGATCATGGTCAACTAATTACATCATTTCCCAGAAGTTCCACCTGAAAAACTACTCACAACTGGACAAAACTGGACCATACTGATTGTTCCATGGTCAAGGTGCAATGCATACTGGCTGCTACACTAGCCAGGTGCGATGCATACTAAAAGAGCCTTTTGTGGGGTGTTATGAGCAAGAAGAGACAAATGGCAGAAACAATTTGTTAAGTGGATGCTCATGGAATCTTCTAGAAACTTCTCTTGTGACACTTGCCTCTCTGAATTCGCCCAAGGATGAGTAAGAGATCAAAGAAATCTCCAAGTGGAACCAAGAACTATCAGTGGAATGACACTAATCAAAAACCCAGAGCTAACTCACCCCCTTGCAAGACATCTATATATGGATCCCTCATCTGAGAGATCTACAGGCTGGAATTTTGTAATTTTTAAGGAAGTGTTGTTGGTTTCTCTTTGAGAAGGAACATTGTATTGTTGGGTTATCTTTCTTTTCATGAGGTGAAGAGGGCTTTGATGCTGGGAGGATGATGCTGGATCAGACAGCTAGGTTGTAATCCTCTCTTCTACAATTAATAAAGTTATTTGAGTTTTCCTCCATATAATCATGTATTTGTGAATCTTGCTATTTGTGAATGCAATTGTATGGTCAATGTATTTCTGATTCTACATTGTTTATGGTATTATAGATCATGATGCTTTGATGGTGTTTTGTTGCTTTGCCTCTACAGATATTCTCTAAAGTAGGACAAGTAGGAGAGGAGTGGCAAGCTCTATCAAGGAAGAGAGGAAACAAGAAAGGAGCCAAGTGAAAGATTCAGGTTGGTAATCTTTGCTTCTCTCTTATCTATCATACATAAAGGAAATCACAAGTTACTTTGATTGTTTGTTTCTAAGATAGCTACCCATCTTAGTGGGACTAGCACATTGAAAAGACACTAGTTTTCCCAGAAACACCTTCCCTTTGATCTTGAGGTTTCGAGCCATTGTCCATCATGAACAATCGATCCACACCTTCCTCCTGAATTTTGTAGTGGAATCCAGTATTGTACAAAGAAATAGCATCGAACTCTCTCCCACATGAGAAGGAAAGGATAAAGAGTGGCAGGAAAGTAAATTTTAATAAGTTAATTTTAGATTAGATTAAAATGTCAATTACCATAATAGCTTATGTTGCTACTATTGAGGTTAATTCTTTTTTATTTGAGCATGTTGCCAATGGGGTTAAATTTTCTTTATTAATTTTAAATTTAAATTTTGAGCAAAAATATGTCACTGTAAGTAGAGGTTGTATCTACTGATTTTGAAAACTTAGAGAGTGATCATTTTGGCATGAGGGCATCAATAAAAAATATTGAAGGACTACTTAATATAAATATGTATGCTCATATAAAAGGGAAAGGGGACATGAGGTTTACACATAAGGGTAATATCTACTAATCTTTAAGGAGGTGGAAAATATATTCCAATCTATGAATAATGTTATCAATAAGCTCAAGTAGTTGTAGATGGCCCATTGTTTTCAGGGAACTTCACTTAGATCTCATTAACACACTATTAGAAGCTATCCATAGTTTAGTTTAAATTAGTCACTCACATTAGTCATTTTTAGTTGTATTACTTATTACCTAGTCATATATTTTATCCCAAGACTAAATTAGTCATTTATGTTAGTCATTTTTAGTTAGGTCACTTAAGATTGCTCATTTTTGGTAGCATTTCACTTGGAAAAGTTGTGGTGACTTAACCTTTTTAGTCACCTAGTCACTAATTTCTCATTTTCTACTAGTGCATATTCCATTATTCTCAATTTGATCTAGGAACATACTCCCATGTTCCATTACTCTCGATTTTATCTAGTTCTTCATTCATGGCCTTAACTAGCTTGAGAAGAAAAATTGTGTTTAGTTAGGGATAACACAGCTAAGTTAACACGACTTGTTATACAAACAAGATTCCTTCGATTTTGAACTCTTGATTCCTTATTTCCAATAATTTAACTATCAAAATGATTCTTTTGGACATACTAGATAGATGTTTCGGATGCACCATCTTAGCTTCTTACTCTTGTTCCTCTTCTTTCTCTTCATGAACATTCTAATTTTCTTCTTCCTTTTCTTCTTAATCTTCACTTGGTTGTTATATGGTTTGAAGCAACACTTCATATATACTTACATCAATACATTCAACAACCTTACATGTCCTTTTTTTGTAACATTGATATCCCTTGCTTCTATATGCATATCCAAGGAAAAATCCTTCCTCGATTCTAGAATCAAATTTCCCTAAATTTCCTTTATTTATCTTAATGTAGCATTTGCTTCCAAACACTTTGAAACGTTTGACATTGGCTTGTTTTCCTTTTCATAATTCATAAGGTGTTTTAGTATTATTCAACCTTATTTGTTTTCAATACGTGATATAGACTACTATGTAAAATGCTTGTCCCCAAATTTGTATGGTAGTTGAGCGTCATTGAGCATCATTCTTGCCATTTATTGCACTAAATTTTTTTCATTTAGTAACTACTTTCTGCAGTGGAGTTTTGGAAACAATTAATTGTCTTATGATCCCATGCTTCTCGCAAAATATGTTGAATTCATTGGAAGTAAACTCAAATCCTTTATCAGTTCTCAACCATTTTATTTTTAAATCAATTTCATTTTCAACTAAAGACTTGGAGGATTTGAATTTCTCAAAAGCCTCATATTTTTCTTTAACGAAATTGACCTATGTCATTATTGTCAAATCATCATTGAAAAAAATAAAATACTTTCACCTTTCAGTGTTTGTGTCTTGGGTAGTCCATAAAGATATATATGGATGAGTTCCAAAGGCTTGGATGTATAATATTATTTTAATTTAAAGAAGACCTTAGTTTTTTTCCATGTTGGCATGCATTTCAAAGGGAATTATCTAGTTTTGATATATTTGGCATGTCTTTCATGGCTTGTGTTTTGTTGATCTTTACCACATTATCAAATTTGATGTGTCCCAACCTTTTGTGCCATAACCATCTCTCATCTATCTTTCCCATGCAATATTTTTCTCCCTTTTCTCCATCAAGAATGTACACATTGCTTATGGTTATGTTAGCTTTTGCCACTAGCTTTCTTGTATCATCATTTCTAATTTCACATTCTTTGGAATGAAATGTGAAATCATACCCTCAATAACACATTTGAATGACACTTAGGGAAATTATGTTTTAGTCCTCCCACATATAAAACACTTTTGGTCTTATTTCTTCCATTGCCTATGCTTAATGTAACTTTCCCAACTATTCTTGTAGATGTACTATTATCAAGTATTACTTTCCCTCCATCTTCTTCTTAGTTTAATGAATCTTCTTTGATATCCAATCATGTGTCTTGAAAATACATTATCAATATAGCATCTATTTTCTTGGTTTTGGCATATAGCATAAAATTGAATTCTTCCTTCTTTTCTTGTTTTTTTTACATATTGTTTAATGTTGATCTCTAAGAGTGTATTCTTCCTTTCCTTGATTTTGAGACCTGCTTGAACTGCTTTTGCAATCCCTTCCCTTGTGCCCATAGTTGTTGCATTTGTAACATTCAATGTAATCCTATAGAGGAGCAAAATATTACCTATTCTAATATCATTTTCATAAATACCTCTATGTTTGTTGTTTCAATAGCTATTCATTATAGATTTGAGGAATTCTCTCCTTCCATATTATTTTGTTGTCAAGGCTTTACAATCAATTGCTTTATGGCCAAATTATTACATTAATAACAGTATCCACAAAATAATTTGTTCTACCTAGATGTATATTGTCTGTTGAATATGCTTTTCCTGCCTTATTTAACAAAGTCATAACCTTGCTACTTTGTAGTTGTACTGGTGCCTTTTAGTATATTTGCATGGTTTTCATATTCTCATTTTTTTTATTCCTTTAATTCTCCCTTAAATTTGTATGGATTTTCCAAATGACCCAACCCTATTTTGATGGAAGAAGATTCATGATTTTGTTGTCCCCTTAAACTATTCTTGAGTGCATCAACATAGATGGTAGTTTCTTTGCATTCCTTTTCTATTTTTGTTGAGCTTGAATCTCCCTTGGTGGGTTTTGTCTTCTCTTCATAACCAAATTATGTCTTGATTGATGGATACCTTTGACAGTTGAGAATGTGGTCTAACATTTTACTACCTTTTATTAGCCTTAAATTTTGATTTAATTGATCTGGTACTTTTTCGAGTTCCTTTATTAAGGAGACAATTTATTCTTCTAAATTCTCACATTATCCTTTTTTTTCAATTTTTTTTCATAATCTCTTTTATTCTTTAAGTTTCTTCTAGTTCATTTTTTAGGAGAATCATTAAATCTACATCAAATCCTTATATTCTTGTAGTTGTTGTTCTAATTAATTGACCCTTTTCCTTAGTCATCTTATTTCTTCCACATCACTCATAATTTATCCCACGAATCCACTTCCCCTTCAATCTCTTCTTTAACATTTTGACCATTCATGGCTATGAATTGTTTTTCTCATCTCTCATCATCAGACATGTATTCATCACTTTCATAATCACTATTTTTTTGGTATAAAAACTTTTCTTTTATGATTATGAGATTTGAATATTTATTTGTTGTCAGTATCATTTAATATTTCATAAGGACACTCAGATGCATAGTAACCTATTATAACACACTCAAAGCACTTGAATGGACACCTTCCTTTGAATTTTTCAGTTCCCCTTTCCAAATTTCTCAAAAATTGAGGTTATTCTTTGTTTGATCCATGACTTGAGTGTTCATGGACCCTTGTTTTATTAATTTCTTTTGTTAATCTTAATTCTACCTCCCTTTATCTCGGCATATCCTTCTCTTTTCTCATTTCTAATGGAGTGAGAACTCCATGTAGATCATCCATCTTTAGATTTTGAAGATCTGGCATTTCTTCAACAACTGAAACTTTTGGATTGAATCTTGAGGGAGGGGATCTTAGTATCTTTTCAACAATTTCAAATTCCTTATTGTCTCACCAAGACCTCTGATATTATTGACTATCCTATCTAACAAAGAAATAATGCTGCAACATTTTCTTCATCCACTCTAAAAATTTTGAACTAGCCTATATGAGTTTGTAGCTTAGCCTTCCTTACTTTTTCATCTCCTTCGTAGAAAATTTCAAGCTTGTCCTAAATATCCTTGGCATATTTGTATTGAATCACTTTAAAAAGATGTGCTTGGAATTCCACACAATATGGAATTTTTTGCATTTGAATTATTTGAATGGAGCACTTTTCCATCCAGATCAATTGGAGTAGTTGTTCAGACTTGATAACCATTTTCAAAAGACACCCAAAGATTAGTACCCAACAACATAATATAGGTACACATTCTTATTTTCCAAAAGACATAACTTGATCTATTAAACGGTGGAGATTTTATTGAGGAAGATTTGTTGTGACTGGTTATGATCCCTTGTGACCTACCTTCTAGTGGTTAACTGATTCTTGAAGGAACCTGCTTTGATACCAGTTGTTTGAAATATGATTATACTAAGAGGGGGTGGTGAATTAGTATAAAGGCCAATTTTAACAAATCATATACAATGTCAATCACATTAGAAACATAGGAATACACCAAATATAGGTGGAAACCCTTATGGGAGAAAACCTCAAAACTTATTTATATGAATGTTATTGTAGTCATGAGCATACTGTTACAACAATTTATTGACACCAGCTAGAAGGAGACACCAATCCTCTAAAATAATTTATTAGCACCAACTAGAAGGAGACACCAATCCCCTAAAATGTTTTACTAGTACCAACCAACATTTCCTATTAGATCCCTCTTTCATAAATTTTCAGACTTAGATTCATATACTTTCCAATTAATTTTTCTTATACAAATTTCTTAATCTTTGAACAAATTTGTTCTTTCTTAAGATCTCTTTTGCTTTTACAATCACTCCTGGATTTATATCTCTTAGTTATACTATATCCACGATCCTTACATGTTATTCCTCTTCTCTACGCACCACTCCTTATTCTATATATTTCAATTTAGCATACAATATTGGTCTATCATTTTGGACTTCATCCTCTAACTCTTCCTTGATTACATGTCTTCCATGGACTTCATTCTCAAACTTATGCTTTTGGTCATGCAGAGTTTCATTTGGCTTCTTAGTACTTTCTTTCTCTTCACACAACAAAACCAACACAATTATACCAATGATCGTTCCCATAAAAAAGCCACACTTCACATACAACCACACTCTTTAACACACTCAAGCTTCTCCAAGTTGGGATATTTATATCAAAATGCACAATAGAACCTTGGTAGAGCCAACATTCCATGGAGAAACAAATATGAATGACCTATATTATTTTCAATTATCATGATCCCTTAGCCCCTTGAGGGTTGAAATTCAAACTCATGAAACCACATAACGATTTTACACGACCGCATTCCAAAGAAACCAATACTAATGCATATAGAATCTGGGACATTTGTTTGGTTGTTACCTTTGTAACAAACTTGGTGAAAATTCCATGTAATAAAAGTTAATAAAGGAAAAAATAATAACCACAGTTGATCAGACACTTATTCCAAGTTGAATGTTGGGCAATACATCCTAGTGTGGGTGTTCATTTGGTTATTAACGACTAAGGAAATTGGCAAAGGAAATGGCTAAGGATTTAGAAAGGAAAAATGGCATTTTTGGCACATTTATTTATGAAAAATAATGGAAATTAGGAGAAAATGGAGGTGAAAGGTCACAAGTTGCATGTGAGGAGGAAAATGAAGAAAATAAAGTCCTCATTCATAAAAAGGCTTCTAAGGATTAGTTGGTAACCTTTTGTTAGTTCACTTTTGGAGCTCTCTCATTATTCTCTCTCTCTCTCATACTCTTGGATACTTAGAGTTGTCTTGGAGCCCTCCTTGGAGGGTGTTGCATACTTGTATTTTTGGAGCAAGAAGGCAAAGGAAGAGTAGGGAAGCACACGATGACATCGAGATCAGCAACTACAATGGATTTTTCTTGCAGGTACGAGTTGCATGTATGTTTTCCTCACTAGTTCTGGCATGCATGGCATATGAATGTGGTTTGTTGGTTGTGATCTGTCATTGGTATGGAGGATGGTCGAGATTGACAATGGATTTCCTAGCCTTTCCATTTCCTATATAGCCATGATGATTGTGTATTTGTTTTCCTTATTTTGCTTTGGTTGGTTCTCATGTTTCCTTAGCTTGGGTTGAGTTATTAGTCCTAGAAGCCCTGGTTGGAAAAATGCTTTGGAAGCCCTGTAAAACTTGGGTTGAGTTACTAGTCCTGGAAGTCGTGATTGGACAAATTCTCTGGAAGCATGGTAAAGTTATGGGTTGAGTTACTAGTCCAAGAATCCTTGGTTGGAAAAATTCTCTGGAAACCCTGGAAGGCTTGGATAGAGACCAATATGATGATAGTTTTGTAATGTCCAACTATGAGGTGGAATCATTGTTTGATGGGATGAGTTGGTTGGCCTCTGCAAGCCCTCAATGGTTTTTGATTTATGTGTTCTATGAGATCATGCATTCATGCTTGGAATATGGCATGGGGGTGAATGGATAAAGAGAGATTTGGCTCAGCCATTCTACGATAGGGTGGAACATGGAAGTCCCATCCCAGGCTTGGATTTTACATCATCAAGATGGGGTTATTTGTCCTTGAAATTCTATGATTATTATATTTCTTATATGTGGTTTATATGACTGTGATTTCATTGCTATTTCTGATTCTATTATGATGGTTATATATATGATTTATGAGAGTAGCTATGTATGGCTCTCATCATGTTTTTACTAGTAAATGAATGAACAATGTATCTATGACCTAATATGAAATGGCAGTTGATGTGTTGAGGCACCAATGTTTCTTATTGATTCTCAGCTAAGTATGAGACCCCTATGCTCAAATATTTTATTTACATCTGTATATTACATATTCGTGATATGTTTGATGAAATCCTTGTCATGTCTAGTAGGGGTTGAGTCAAGGTCTTATTCAAGTAGTTGCATTTGTAGTGTCATTTCTCTATTATTTTATTGTTCTGAAGATGTCATTCAATTCTCAACAGTGACATGGGCTCTAGGTCTAAAAAGGTGTCTCATATCCTGGGGATGATGGCACAACACTGCAAAAAATAGGCCCTTGACGCTGGCTTGCAGGCCTGTCGGAGCATACAAAGGTCCCTAGATGTTGGTATGCACATAGTATGAGAGCGTCCAGAGGTCAAGTGGTCCAAAATCTTAGTGGGACCGAGGGGCTGGTTGGCAAAAAATTTGGATTGGTTCCTAAGGGTCCTAATGTTTATGTTGAATGTTTGTATGGTGGGATTTTGTCGGTTCCACTTCCTTAATGTGACTTAGGAGGTCAAATAATATCATAGTGGCCTCTCGTCGCATGTTTACCCCAGCTGGCTGGTTACTTGGGTAGATGTGGGAGGAGGGTGTTACAGAGTGGTATGAGAGCATGGTTCACCCTTCAGACTGGATGGGTTGTGTGTTGGTCATGCATGCATGTCAGTTGCATGTATGTCTCTTATGCTTGCATTCCATGTGCTTGTTGCATTGGCATGATATTGATCATGGTTGTTGTCATGTTGTCATGTGGAAGTTGATGTTGTTATTGTGGAGTGCATCGTCGTGAGTGTATGACTAGTTACATGTTGTTATATGTCGCTTACATATATCATTTTGTATGCTTGGTTACATTCTCATATGTTTGGTTACATTCTTGTATGCTTGGTTACGTGTATAATTCGTGTAGGTTTGGTTACAAGCAATGCTCATTTATGCTTGATTACATGTGCTTATGCATGTGTGAGGTTGGTTACGCATTGCTTATGCATGTTAATGTTTACATGTGGTCAAGTGTACAGTGATGTAGTGGTTTTTGTCATGCATGAGGTCATGTTATGCATTGTTAATAATCTCATGCATTGATGATTGGACCCTAGCTAGAATGATGGTTGCATGGTTATATGGTTATGTGTTATGTTTCTATATGTTGTCATGATTATGTTATAAATGTATCACGTTGATTAATTGATCTTGGAGACGAGGTATCCTCGTCAAGCTATACTAAGGTATGTTTGTTTATTGTGATTTGGTTTAGCTGATATGATATACCTTGCAGGAAGAAATATCAAATGTCTAACAAAATGGTAGAATACAAAGACTCTCCCTCTAAATTAGATGAGAAGTATGGCATTGGGAATTATTCCAATTTGGAACACACACTGATAAGCTTAAAGGAACAAATAAGGAGTTGTAAGGAACATAATGATAGAACCATATAGGCATAGGAGAAACTAGCAGAGGTAAATGCAGTGATACTTCAGAGTTTTATGATTTGCAATGATAGGGACCACTTCAGATCAGCCATGAGTAGGAGGACAAAACTAATGGGGCATATGGTAGTAGGTCACATGGTGGTCACAGGTCATATGGCGATGGCACAGTCAAATATGGAAGATTTTTGGACACTCACGATAGGAGAAGGGATAGACATAGTTACCATTGTAGTTCTGGTTCTGACAAGCATGATTATTGATATCATTATCATCCGTATAGGAGGAGTGATAGGGGATACTTGCCAGATGAGTTTAATAAATCAAAGGCATCAACATTTGATGGAGAGATGAAGAAACCATAGGATGCAAAGGCATGTTTGCTTGGTATGAAGAAGTTCTTCAGGTTGCATGACTATTCAGAGAACATGAAAGCCAAAGTAGCTACATTCAGTCTCAAAGGTAAAGCAAACATTTGGTGGGAAGATGTGAATAATGTCATAGGTATATCAGAGGAGCACTTGACTTGGAATGAGTTTGAGCACCTATTCAAAAGGAAGTACCGATTAGAGAGACACTTCGATGACATGGCAAAGGAATTCTATGAGCTAAAGATGGTATCTATGACAAATGATGAGTACACTAGCAAGTTCTTGGAGATACTGAGGTATGTGTCTTACCTCAAGGAGGAGAAGGCCAAGATTTAGAGATTCAGTAGTGGGTTACCAATGGAATTCAAATATAGGATTGAGTTCGATGAGCCTAGATCATTAGAGGAGGCCATCCAAAAGCTAAAGCATTGCTATGAACAATTGAAGCGCAGAACTAAGACTAAGCCAGACTGGAAAGGCAATACAAAGAAAAAAGGAAAATGGGACAAGAAGTGATTAATACCACATGATTTAGATAATAAGTAGAATGTTGCACCACCTAAGAGGTTCAATGCATCTAACAGAGGACAGGGACATTGATATGAGAACCAAAACAAGGATGCGGGCTGGAAGCCTATAGAATGTTGGACTTGTGGCAAAGATCATCACAGGAGATATTGTGCACAGAAATAGGGTGGTAGGCCTCAAATATCTAGTGCACAGGATGCACAGACTATTGGGGATGTTGGTCAGATCATTCCTTGTATTTATCCAACATTGGATTAAAAATAGGCTGACAATAAGATATCTATCATTCTGATAGATGGTAAGCTTTGTGATCAAGTTATTTCTATTTTGATTGACCCTCAATCTAATTATAACTATGTTAGTCCTCACTTGGTGGATAAGTGTGGTTTGAGTAAGGAATTGCATGCATAATCATGGTTAGTGCAGTTGGCTATAGGTATAAAGAAGTGAGTTCACCATTAGGTAAGAGCTTGTGAATTTGATTTGAATGGTATGCCTACCGTAACACATTTGAATGTATTACCGTTGGGATCATACATTATGTTGTTGGGCATGGATTGGTTGTACCTTCATAGAACCAGGTTGGATTGCTATGACAAGGCCATTGAGTGCTTGGATGATAATGGGGAACCAATAATTTTACAGGGAAAGAAGAAAGCCACATCAATTAGGATGGTGAAAACTATGTAGGCAAAGTGCAGTCGTAGAAAAGGGTGTGTGTTATTTGCAGTACACATTTCTAGTGACAAGGGTAAGGAAGTTGAGGATGCAGATGTTTTTAGAAGGTACCCATATATTTCCCGAGGATATTTCGAAGTTGCCACTTCACAAGGAGGTAGACTTTTCTATTGAGTTGGTGGCAGGGGCAACTCCGACATCAAAATCACCTTACAAGATGAGCACAACTAAGTTGGTAGAGTTGAAACTATAGTTGAAGGAAATATTGGACAAGGGATATGCTAAGTGCATCACCATGGGGCACACCGGTATTGTTTGTGAGAAAAAGGATGGTACTTGTTGGGTGTGGAGCCTGACTATCTTCTTTATTCAGAGGTATCACCACATTGGACCCACAGTTCGTAATGTGGCGGCAACACTGACCGTAATATTTGTGCTACAAGGGGGGTCCAGGGGGGTGGGGGGGGGGGGTGAAGAGAAATTTTAGGAGCTCCCCCCTGGCAAGGGATTGGGGGCAATGCCCCCAAAGCTAAAAATAGATGTAATTTTTCCTTATAAAATGTTGTAATTTCGTAGTCAATTTGGGCCATTCATTAAGCAGAGATCTGACAGTAGAAGTTATGTTTAATTTATGGTTTTTTTCCCTAGAAGGTAACCCCTCACTATATATGAGGGAATTGTATTGCGTCTATGTAGATCTATATTCTGAGTGAGAAAGAGAGAGGAGATTGTGTGAGAGCGAAGAGGGAATTACAACGAATCTACTATAGGTTGTATCTCTTCGGTTTGCTAGATAATATAAAAGGAAGGACTGGTTGTTTCTCTATGGACATAGACCAAACTAGGTAAACCACGTATATCTGTGTCTCTCTTGTTTTATGTGTTTTCTATGTTTATATTTCTGCAAAATATTTTATGTGTTCCATTGCTCTGTAATATATAATTTTCTAACAGTACTCTCAGATTGTGCATTAACTATAGGTAGTTGAACAAAGTGACCATAAAGAATAGGTATTCGTTGCTGTGGATTGATGACTTGTTCGATCAGTTGAATGGATCAGCAGTGTTCTCAAAGATTGATTTGAGATCTGGATATCATTAGGTACACATTAAGGAGGAGCACATTTAGAATACAATGTTTTGGACAAGGTATGGGCATTATGAGTTTGTTTTAGTTCCATTTGGCTTAACTAATTCTCCAACTACATTTCTGTGCTTGATGAAAAGTATGTTTCATCCGTACTTGGATAAGTTTGTTATTGTGTTCATTGATGACATATGGGTATATTCTAAAAATGAGGAAGAGCATGTCAAGCATTTAGCAATAGTGTTGAGGTTATTGAGAGAGCATCAGTTGTATGCTAATCTTAGCAAGTTTAGTTTCTTTCAAACTGAGGTACACTACCTAGGGCATGTTGTCTCCAAGGAGGACATTGCAATAGATCTAGAAAAGATAAGGGTCATCACGGAGTGGGTAGCTCCCAGGAATGTAGATGAGGTGAGATATTTCATGGGGTTGGAAAGCTATTATAGGAGGTTCATAAGGAACTTCTCACATATTTCTTATCCTATCAAATCATTGCAGAGGAAATGAAAAAAGTTTGAATGGATGGAGGAGTGTGATGCTAGTTTTGAGCTGCTTAATCAGTTGTTTCCACATGCACCCGTGTTAAAGATTGCAGATCCAGACAAAGAGTTTGTAGTATGCACAGATGCTTGGAAGAAAGGACTTGGTGGAGTCCTTATGTAGAATGGACAAGTGGTATGCTATGAGTCATGAAAATTGAATGAGCATGAGAAGAACTACCCCACACATGATCTTGAGTTGGCAACGATTATACATGCATTGAAGATGTGGAGACACTATCTTCTGGGCAAGAGGTTTACATTGATGAGTGAACATAGTGGTTTGCGATATCTATTTGACCAACTAAATGTGTATGGTTGGCAAGCTCGGTGGTTGACTATGATCACTGGGTTTGATTTTGAGATTAGGTACATCAAATGCAAAGAGAATAGAGTGGTAGATTCTCTTAGTAGACGGATACAAGTAAATCACTTAGCAGCTATGAGCTCCTATGGGACAAACTTATAGGATAAGATCTTGTAGGAATGTCAACAGGATGTCATATATATGGAGATTATGCACAAGTTGTAGCAGAGTACGAGTACAGGTACAGGTGGTAGTATAGGTACAGGTATCAGTGATAGTATAGGTATAGGTACTCATGATATTACAGGTACAGGTAATGGTACATGTACAGGTACAAGTGTTGGTGCACAGGATGTGGACTATTTCCTTACAGCAGATCGATTGGTTAGGTATAGAGATAGGATATATGTGCCAAATAGTAGTGAGCTCAAGAAGGTAATCCTAAGGGATCTTGATGTGAAACCATATTTGGGTCACTTAGGTTATCAGAAGACACTGACAACAGTGAAGAGATTTTATTATTGGTCGAACCTGAAGAGGGATGTAGCAGAGTTTGTGGCTAGGTGTTTTGTTTGTCAGCATGTGAAGGCAGAGTGTAAACATCCAGGTGGACTGCTACAACCGATTCTGATTCTAGTGTGTAAATGGGAAGTCATTTCCATAGACTTCATCATAGGTTTGTTGAGGATGGTGAGACAACATGATTCCATCATGCTTATTGTGGACAGGTTGACAAAGGTTTCACATTTCATTCCAGTGAAGTATACATTCTCAACTAGTGATGTAGCACAGGTATTCATTAGAGATGTGGTCAGACTGCATGATGTACCGAAGAATATTGTGTCAAACAGGGATGCGAATTTCACTTCCAAGTTTTGGAAGGATTTATTTGCGAGTTTGGTCATAGATTTGGCCTTCAGTACATCTTATAATCCATAGATAGATGGACAGACAAACAGGTTCAACAGGATATTGGATGACATGTTAAGGATTTATGTGATGCATCAACAACGAAAATGGGTAGAGTACCTTCCACTGGTAGAGTTCGCTTACAACAATGGGTATCAATAATATTTTAGGATGAGTTTGTTTGAGACATTCTATGGGAAAGGTTGTAATACTCCCATCAGTTGGAGTGATACAGTTACCAGGATGTTGATTGGAGTAGACATGTTGGCAGACATGGAACGAGAAATGTAGGTGATCAAGAAGAATCTAAAGGCAACACAGGATAGGCAGAAGAGCTATGCAGATCAGAACATGTTATTCAAGGAGTTCCAGGTTGGGGAACAGGTGTACTTGTGCATCAAAACGAAGAAGAGCTCCTTACGGATTAGATCATGTGCCAATCTGGAACCACAGTTTTTTAGACCCCTCAGTATTATTGAGAGGATTGGGACAATAGCCTATCAACTTGAACTACTTCCAATAGTGAAATTCCATGATATTTTCCATGTGTAATTTCTTAAGAAGTATGTTACTGTGGAGTCGTTAATATGCCATGATTATTATCACTTGTGAACGTTTATTCCACTCATTTCTACCATTCTTCATCATGTTATTTATTATAATTTATTATATAAATCCATTTTATGATGATTTATGCTCTCATGGATGAATATTATTTATTCGCCTTTATTTCTAATAAATTGATTATTATGCATTATTTTACCAATGATAGTTCTAATAAGTTGGTTATAACCTTATTTACCATTTTTAGCCTCCAAAGTAACTTCTAGATTGAAGATTTGATTTTTAAATCAGCTAACTCAGAAATTCGATGGTTTAAGGAGTGACAGTTTTTCGGTTAAGATTCTGAGCAAATGAAGACGAATTTAGAAAATCCGTAACATGGGTTTTGTCCAGAACGGGCCCAATTATCTTCATAAAAAACAGTTTGCCCAAATTCGGCCTGTACAGGGAGACACGCAGGGTTCTTTGAGCACGATTTTCTCTGATTTGCAGTTGCGGCCGTCCTCCAAATCTTAGCTGCAAAGCCAAATACGCCTTGTTCTTGTTGATCAAATGGTTAGAGGCAAACAAATTTTGTAATAGGAATTATGTTGTACTTATCCTTATTGTAACTTCTCTCTGATCTCTCTCTATTTAAATGAAAACAGAGATCAGAGAGGGGGGGATTGGAGTGAGAGGTGATGATGGATTCGGAGAATGAGAAATGTTGGACAACAATGGTGGATTATTCATGCTGTAATTCTTAAGCTTTGCTATTGTAATGATTCCACAATTGGCTGATTAATAAATGATTTGGAAGTGCTGTTTCATTCTTCTCATTCTGAAGTGACCCCGCGGCATCCGTTGGCGGCTAAGGGCCCAGCCTCTGGCGGAGTATGCTGCTGCTACTGTATAGTATATTCCTTTGTCTTATGCATGGTTTTATTATCTTTATTGTTTAGTAATCTGATGCACGAATGCTATGTTACCATTAATTCATTAATGTTTCTTTCCGAAATCCTTGTGGTGATTCTGCATTATATTATTAAATCTTTTCCAAAATTGATTGCATGGTATCAGTCTGAATCGGGTATTTCTGTTACAGAGCTTTTGTATTGAACATTACCATCATGAGATTTATTTGAAGTTATGATTATTGGAATCCGGAAGTAATGTTGTATTTGGAAGCATAGTTATCATCTCAGATTACTATATTAGTGTGTTGTGTATATATGATTGACGTTCCTGTTTTATAATGAACTGTTGTTCCATAATTCATTTGTAAATATCTTCTCGTAAAGTAAAGATCATTGGAATTTCTTTTGCCAATTGTTATTTGATTGCGGAATGAGAGTGTTGAACTCGCGAGATTTAGTTTCTTTCTTGCTGTTTCATTTTACTGTTGTCCATTTCATTTCATGCTGCTTTTTGTCATTTCCTTTTTACTTGCATTCATTGGTTTGGTGTGGGAGGAGGATCAAGGCTGTCGTGAGACACAGCAGACGTTATTATGCTCCCAGATCCATGATCCATACTCTAATTCCTTTTGCATCAATTTCTAGAGGAATGAGTTATTGCTACTATATCCTCGA
>APFE031140986.1:0-12675 GCA_000404065.3 Pinus taeda
TTTCCATTTCTGGTTGTAAGCATATTTCAGTATTTTCCATTAATGAAATGAAGTATTATTTCCGCTGCATATTTGTGTATATGGTTATCTCTGTGTTTTTTTGCGTTCCTGTCTAAATCCGGATCAACATGGGGCCTTGGTTTATGGATGTATTGCTTGGATGACTTCATTCTTAGTGTGGAGTGTAGTACTTGTATATGGGGCCTTGGTTTATGGATGATCCCTTTATGGTCACACTTCTTGGACTACTTCACTCTTAGGGTTTGGGGCGATGCCCATACACAGGATGTTGGCTTATGGAGATACATCATAGATATAAAATTTGAGAGCAATGTGTTTCAATGGGGATGAAATGGCGGGATCCCCCCTAGTGATGTAATAGGGTCCATAATGGATAATAATATTATAAGTATGGTGGTCATTTAATGTAATGTATACAAAATATGTTATGTTAGTTATTATTAAATAGTTCATACTAAGTAGTTTTCATGTGATAATGTAATATGGCCTATTCATTAGCATAGTCACCAATAGTGGTTAAAATTTAGGTTTTATAAATGAATAATATTTGAGTCCTCCTTATCTGGAAAATTATGGAGACCTTTTATAATCCTTACACCTATCTTTATCTCAGGAGTTGGATCTCATCGACGGTCCAGGATGCAGATGCCCATCCAACGGTGAAGGTTTTATTGAACTTGGTCATGGTAACTACCCTCCCGATCCATGCTGGCCGAGGTTCATTCACATTGTTTTCTGAAGGGTTTCCAAACATATTATCCCTCGTAGGTTCCATAGGTTTGGCAAGGTAATCTCTGCACCCTTCCCTGCAAAATTTTACAACTGGTTTCCATAATGATGATGTAAGGTTTGCTAACAAACCTAATACTATTTCTGTGCTAAGTTTCCAGCTTTCATTTTTTTACTTGGGGTTTTGATACTGATATGCAACTAGACAAAGTGGCTTGGTTCTAATTGACATGGGCAATGGCTCCAACAAAAAGAGGTCGAAATCAGGTATTCATTGTTAACCCTCACTGGGTTACCGAAGACTCCGTTATGGCTCGATATTTTCTATGAAATTGATGGAATGGTTATGATATGTTACCTATAGTAAAAACCCTCATTTTTTAAATGCTTTTGGGTCTACGCATGTGTTCCACACCTCATTTCTCTTATGGCCGACGAATTTCTAGCAATCATGCTCAAGATTATATTACTCTACATTTTCCAAGTATTTCATAGACTTATGGTGACATGAACAGTCAGGGTTTGCCTGTCTTGTTTCCTTAAAAGTGTAAATGGTCATAATGGCCACTTGAGCCTGAGAGGCTATTCTAGTTTTTGGTCTCCATTGACGCATATATTACACTTGGTTAATAATTTTTGGTCTGTAATGTAATTTCCTTAAATTTCGCTCCTTTTTAGCTAGTTAGGGTTTTAGAAGGAAAATTAACTTAGGTCAAAACCTTTTTTTTTTCAATATAATTGTGCCAAACTTTGGCGTTATGGCTTCAACACAATTAGAGTGTCTCTCTATGGTTAATAGTACTACAATCCTAATTGTTTAATGGTTATAGTAGTTTCTATATTGTGAATGGTGCTACCACGTCAATCATTAGAGGGATTGTAACTGAGAATTCGATTGACTGTCCTTTGCTAAGATTATGAATGTGGTTCTTATTACTATTTGTTACTTCCTGCAATTGTCTCATTCCTTACAGTATCGTAGAATTGTTCCTCCTGAATTTCTGGGCCATATCACCTCTGCAATCCCCAAGACTCTTGAGCCATATTTCCAGCTCGTTTCGATTCCCATTTGTCGTTCAATTTTTTATTATCTCTAGTAACATAGGCAACTCCAACATTTCTCTATCAAGTAGTGGGAATGACCTACATATTAATATGAACATAACGTTTCATTTTACCCAAATAGATGGCATGAAACTCCATATTCTGAAGATAAAGTATACTATGGTCTGCTGAGAACATACTACATTTGCAGTCTATATTTTTCACTTAAGACAACCATCAGAGAACGTGGTCATATTAATTGTGTTCAAAATTGTTTACATCTATTTGTAGCTTTGCAAGCACAGAATGATCCTCATATGAAGGGAAAGGAATCCATCTCGCTTTTACCATAAGCTATATGGACTTGTTTTAGGAGATGTCATGGCACTCCCATGTTGTATGGACACTGGATATTATAGATATTATTGTTAAGCCATAGGTGTGTTTTATAGGGTGGTGAGGAATTTTGATTTTTTAATAATTAAATGGATAAAATTTGATTCCACAACAACAACTAATCAATATTCGACATCTCAAACACCCTGACAAGATCTAAACAACAACAAACCGACCAGAAAAGTGTGAGTTCAAAAGAATGAGAACAAATTTCAAATCCAAACCACAACACCTAGACAAGATCCTACTTCAAAGCACCTAGACCAAATCTCAAAAATCATGCATCTACCTGAAAACATCTATTAAAAAACAACAAGCGACAAATAAATGAAGCAAGAATCCAAATCCAAATCACAACATATAATCAAGATCCCATTTTAAAAACTCTGGGCCATATCACCTCTCCAATCCCTAAGACTCTTAAGCCATATTTCCAGTTCGTTTCGGTTCCCATTTGTCGTTCAGGTTTTTTTTTTTTTTTTTTTTTTTTTTTTTTTTTTTTTTTTTTTTACATAGGCAACTCCAACGTTTCTCTGTCAGGTAGTGGGAATGACCTACATCTTAATATGAACATAACATTTCATTTCACCCAAATAGATGGCAGGAAACTCCATATTCTAAAGATAAAGTATACTATCGTCTGCTGAGAACAAACTACATTTGCAATCTATATTTGTCGCTTAAGACAACCATCAGAGAACGTGGTCATATTAATTGTGTTCAAAAAATAGTTACATATATTTGTAGCTTTGAAAGCACATAATGATCCTTGTATGAAGGGAAAGGAGTCCATCTCGCCTTTGTCATAAGCTATATGGACTTGTTTTAGGAGATGCCATGGCACTCCAATGTTGTATGGACACTAGCTATTATAGATATTATTACTAAGCCATAGGTGTGTTTTATAGGGCGGTGAGGAATTTTGATTTTTTAATAATTGAATGGATAAAATTTGATTCCACAACAATAACTAATCAATTTTCCACATCTCAAACACCTTGACAAGATCTAAACAACAAAAAACCCACCAAAAAAGTGCCAGTTCAAAGGAAATGAGAAAAAATTTCAAATCCAAACCACAACACCTAGACAAGATCCTACTTAAAAGCACCCTGACCAAATCTAAAATATCACGCATCTACCTGAAAATCATCTATTAAAAAATAGCAAGAGACAAATAAATGAGGCAAGAATCCAAATCCAAATCACAACATATAAGCAAGATCCCATTTCAAAAACTCTAGATGAGATCTCAACATCCCCACCACGCCCACCTGAAAACATCTATTAAAAAACAACATAATGTTTATGAAAAATCACAAACAGCATGGCTATGACATTGATTGTTGAAATTGGACATTGCTATGACATGCATGACCCACTCCACCATATGTTGCATGAGTTTTAATGTAACGGGGCTAGGTACAGGGAATGGGGACTTCTGGCAAATAGCAATGGATTATACACAACAATATAATCAAGGGATTGGTATGCCCGAGAAATCTAGTATGTACAAGAAATGGTTGTAGGGCATTAGAAATATTTACTTGGTTTATAAAAGAGAAAGAGATGACAAAGCTTGGGTGGCCAGTTGCACAACCCAAGTTCATTAGACGTCCCTCTGCAAGAACAATGATGCCACTATTGGTGTCAGGGAACACCCAGCTATCAGTCCGAGGTTTGATGGTAATCTTCTTAACACCAGGGAAAGTTTCAAGGCCTTGAATATCAATCTCATTGTCGAAGTGACCAATGTTACAAACAATGTCATCATTATTAATTTTCCTCATGTGATCTACCATGATGATGTCCTTGTTGCCAGTGGTTGTCACAAAGATGTCAACAATGCTAACTACATCCTCAAGGGTGAGAACATGAAGACCTTCCATAAGCGCTTTCAGGGCACAGATAGGATCAATCTCTATAACAATGATCGTCGCTCGAATGACTTTCAAGGCTACGTCACAACCCTTGCCAACATCTCCAAACCCATAAACAACAACAACCTTACCAACAATCATGGCATCTGTGGATATCATAAGACCATCTCAGAGAGAGTGCCTATATCCATACAAGTTGTCAAACTGCAAATGAAGAAAGAGAATCAGGATCAACACAAACTGCATCTCAAATAGAAAAATTTTGAAAAAAAAGGATTTGAGAAATCTAGCCTTGGATATATAATTCACAATAATTCGACACTTCAATACAAGTCCAATCAACTTTCAAAACCTTAGCTAATATTAAACCATCATAACCAGATAATTGAATATATGTAAAGGTCATTGATTTTAAATATGAAGATGCTTCTACACCCACCATGAACTCACATCAATTCAGCACCCTGAAAATTGATTTTTTTAACGTAGTGGAAACTAGTGAATCCTAAAATGTAATGCAATGCAAGCTGACTATACGAAAAGCATCATGATGGGATCTCAATGACACCGAAGAATCAAGGCAACTAACAAGAGCAGTGCAACTTATAACATCATGAATGAGACCAAAATGCCCCCAAGGCCATATCAGATCCAACATCAGGACGCTGGTATCACATGATTAAGATTAGCATTAAGATTAATATACTTCTTAATTCTCTAAACATATATAAGATAATATTGTCGAAACTGATAAATAACAGTCTGAAATTTACCATATTATACTATAAATTATGTATAACAGTTTGATGATGAGATCCTAACTGCTTTAAAACAACCACAAAACTCATTACTAGAACCAAAAACACAATAGCTAATCAAGATTCCACATATCAAACACCCTAACAAGATCTAAACAACAACAAACCCACCAGAAAAGTGTGAGCTCAAAAGAAATGAGAACAAATTTCAAATCCAAACCAGAACACCTAGACAAGGTCCTACTTCAAAGCACCCTAACCAGATCTCAAAAATCACGCATCTACCTAAAACATCTATTAAAAAACAACAAGCAACAAAGAAATGAGGCAAGAATCCAAATCCAAATCACAACATATAAGCAAGATTCCATTTCAAAAACTCTAGATGAGATCTCAACATCCCCACCACACCCACCTGAAAACATCTATTTAAAAACAACATAATGTTTATGAAAAGGCATAGAGAGAATGGCTATGACATTAATTGGTGAAATTGGACACTGCTATGACATGGCCCACTCCACCATATGTTGCATGAGTTTTAATGCAATGAGGCTAGGTACATGGAATGGGGATTTCTCGTAAATAGCAATGCATCATACACAACAATATAATCAAGGGATTGGTATGCGTGAGAAATCTAGTATGTACAAGCAATGGCTATAGAGCATTAGAAATATTTACCTGGATTGTAAAGGAGAAAGACATGAAAAAAATTGGGTGTCTAGTTGCACAACCCAAGTTCATTAGACGTCCCTCTGCAAGAACAATGATGCCACTATTGATGTTAAGGAACACTTGGCTATTAGTCTGAGGTTTGTTATTAGGAATAAATAATAATTTTAAGGAAAAAAATAATGTTAGCTCAAGAATAAAGAAATTTCTAAAATTTAAATAGAACTCACATTTGTTTAAGGTCTGAACAAATAAATGGAGGTTTCATCAATAGAGTGGTGACCAACCACTTGAGTGAGTTGAGCATGAAGATGCATGCAATTGGGCATGGTTTGATGGGAGCCTCATGTAACATATCCCCATAAAAAGAACTTTATTTTGACAATAATTTACTGATATTATAAGTATTACGATAACTCATAGCATTGTCACTTACCATTTCACATAAATATACATATATCACTTACAATTTAACACAAATATACAAATATCACAAAATATTTTGTTTTAAAGTCATGGTTGAAAGTATTATTTGCATCACAATGAAGTTAATAATATTGTTGGCTTATGATCTAACCCTCACCCAGGCAACCTTGGGTTTCTATAATCCAGGCTCCGCGAATGTTCTAGGCTCCCTTGAGTGTTGGCTACCTGGCTTGCTCTCCTCTGAAGGATCAACAACAAACCTATGCCATACGATCACCTTGGGATTACCCTTCTATCGACGACTGCAATGTGTTGGGTCTCCATCATTGGCTAAGGAGGTTTGTAGGTCGGTAGAGAGTAATCACCCTCGGTGGTTGTGTGAACCAAACCCTCATTCTACCAATTTGCATCTTGCTCCACCTCGCTTTGCAACTTTAAGGAGGTTTGTGGGTCGATAGTGAGTAATTAACCTCGACGATTATGTGAACCAAACCCTCATTTTATGAATTCACATCTTGCTCCACCCCGGTCTGCAACTCTAGTTAGTTTGTGGTTTTGTTTGCTGGTTTGTTGGGTAGAGTGTATCACTGCGGTGTTTTGGGTCTCCATCATTGTCTGAGGAGGTTTTTAGGTTGGTAGAGAGTAATTACCCTCAATGAATATGTGAACCAAGACCTCATTCTACCAATTCACGTCTTTCTCCATCCCGCTCTGCAACTCTAAGGAAGTTTGTGGGTCGGTAGAGAGTAATTACCCTTGGAGGCTGTGTGAACCAAATCCTCATTCTACAAATTTGCATCTTGCTCCGACCCGCCCTGCAACTGTGGTTAGTTTGTGGTTTTATCTACTGGTTTACTGGGTAGAGTGTATCACTCTTACCTTCTGACGTCCACAACATGCTAGGCAATGCCCAAATTCACACTCTCCCTCTAGAAATGCCTCGGTACAACCTTCTTCTCAGAATTATTAGTTAGCGTTACAGCCTTTAGGCTTAGTTTAAACTACACATATTTTATTAACTTATTTTGTGTACATATGCAAGGTAAATCCATTGTGGAGGTCTCTGTCAACAAAAAACCCTCAGACTCAAGGTACCCATTTTCCCGTTTCAGCAATCAATCAACGGTGTGGCTTGTAATGTTTCTCTTCCTATTTCAAGGTAACTGTCATGATTTTTGTCCTCTTTCCTGCATCATTGCTAATTCCCTATTTTTGTTTATTACCCATTTCTCTCTCATGTTGTAGGGAACCCATTGTGCATTTCAACCCTTCATGGGAGCCATTTCGTCGAGGTTCCTTTGAATGCGCTGGCTCTGGTTTCCAAGTTTCAGTTCTATTAAAAAATTATACTCCACAAGGGTAATGTTAAACCTTTATTAGCACGAGGAAGAGGTATTGATGCAAGTTGAGGGTTTCTCCTCCACGTTGAATCCTTGGAAGTTTTGTATAGTTTATGAGCAAAAAAAAAAATTACTTATCTCACTACAGGAGGGTATGTGTTAAGTTATGGTTTGAAGCAATTTGTTTTTCCATCATTGTGTTTACTGATGTTGAGTGTGGTTTTAACCCTCCTCCTTGATTTTACTATTAAAGGCTTGAGATTTGAGCATTTCAGTTTTCGACTGTGATAATGGCTTAACTTATTTTCTTTATACTGGAATTTTCAACCTATGGGGTGTATCTTGTACAATGACGGATTCAAACAATGATTTAATGAAGTACATGATTTGTGTTGATTTCTATAGGTTTTGATTATGATACTCTAATACTAATGAAATGAAAATTCCTTTTGTTGGAAATAATACTGAGAGGGGGGGTGAATCAGTATTATCTGGTCAATTATTTTCTTTTCAAACCCAGAACATCTATGCTACTTTAGTTAGAGAAAACCGCGTATATACGCAACTACAGATAAGGAAACCCACGTAAAATAGAGCAGAAGACAATCACACACAAGAACACAAGATATAAGGTCGAAACCCAATGTGGGTGAAAACCACTTGCTGCAATATGTCTCTATCTTTTCAATTAGAAACTTCTTTTTACAATGATTATGTACTGGTGAAGTCCTTTACCAGTACGCAGGCTGCAACCTGCAGAGAGCTACAACCCTCTCTTTTCTTCCAAGGACCACGTTTCATAAATTTTCAAACTGGATCCATGAATATCAATCAATCATCAAACAATATATTTTTCACGAATTAGTACTGAATCAAATAAACACTTCTCTGACTGTTGTACCCAGAACACAGTAACAGTAATCACACACCAATTATGAACCCAGAACACTATAGCTAAACAACAGAAGCAGCCAAAACATAATTCAAAAGACGTACACTACTTCACTATTCAGAAACCTGCGTGCATATGCTTCTGTGTCGAGACCAACCTGCGTATACGATTCTTTCACTTGCAGAAACTGCGTGTATACGCTTCTTTGTCGAGACCAACCTACGTATACGCTTCTTTCACTTGCAGAAACTACGTGTATACACTTCTGCGTCGAGACCAACTAGCGTATACGCTTCTTTCACTTGCAGAACTTGCGTACAGATCTATAAAGGATAATTCACTCTTTAAATCATTCAGACATTAGTTAACCCAGATTATCAGATTTATAGATCAAGCGTGCGCCACATATCACAGATCAAAATCATACAGAGATACCACTATTCAAGCTTTAAGATTTTGACCCATCAAGAGAACTTATCCTTCCTTTTTGCACTCAGGTTCCTCCTTCATTCAGATCTAGATCTGCACCATAACCCAATCACTAGTATTCCAGATCTAAAATGTTATCAGATTTTCAAGAAATCAGATGATTCTTTGCCTAATGGTCTTCTTCCTCTTTTATAGTCTTGCCTTTCACAATACCACAGCCCAAAACCATAATAGATCAATACCAAGGACCCAATACTTGGGATCAACACATCAGACGAGATACCAAGGTCTAAAACCATAGGTTCAAATACCAAGGACAAAAGACCACAGACCAAAAATGAGATCTCCCACATATCTCGACATGTACGCACTTTTCCCCTGCATGAAAGTGCGTGTATATGCATACGCGACTTTTGAATGACTAACCCGCGTGTATACACACCTTCATCATGGAGAACATGTGTATATATATTTTTCTTTCATTTTGAGACCCTGAACTGAGATCTGTCACTAGAGTGAGTTGCCATCAAGGACAACACCTATGCCATAGCACCAACTTGCCAAACCTGTGCCATAATGCCAACACCTTTCTTCTATGTCAACAGTTATGTTTCTAGCATTTTATTTTAGTTCTCTTGACTATTCATTTTATTTTAGTTCTCTTAACTATTCATTTTATTAAAGAAACTACCCATGAAATTCCTGGGTTCTATGGCTAGACTCTATCTTTACAGGATGAACTAGAGACTCTTCATCAGGTATTTAAACTTCAAGTAAATTAACGTAACTCTTAACTATGATGGATAAAAGAATTTAAAATGTACAAGGGTAGCAGTTCAGGGCTTCTTTAGCGAGTTGAGCTAAAAAAATTAGCTCACTTCAGCTTGTCATTTCTATTTTTTCTTAATCGCATCAAGAAAAGTCAATTTCTGTGCAAGGTTACATGACTTGTGGGTGTGGCAGCCCCATCCTGAATTTAGGAATCAAGGTAATTTTAGAATATATATATAATTATATATACTATATATATATATATATATATATAAATATATACTTTATATATATATATAATATATAATATTGGGAATTTGGTAAAAAATTCAGGAAATTGAGAATTGTACATTTTTTCTAGATATGATTAAATGATGTCACATTCTAAAAGAAATAAAATTTTAGTTATTGGAAGTTAGAAAATATTCAACTAATATATATTTTCTGAAGTATTCTTCATGTTAACAACATCAAAATGACTTTCTTTTGCTCTAAATATATTTTTCTTTTGATCATCTCTATTAGCAGCATTTAATTATTTTCTTGTGGTTTCATTACCAAGAGGCTTTATTAATTTCCTGTTTGTGAAGGTATGTATTAAAAATATTTTACAAGTACCATTTCCAGTGTATTCTATTTTTTCTTTTCTTTTCCTTAGAACATGGCATCCATCTTTGACAACGGCAGAACATATGTATGTATCAAAAATAATTTCCAAGTATTTTTCTTTTGATAATCTCTATTAGCAGCAATTAATTATTTTGTTGTAGTTTCATTACCAAGAGGCTTTATTGTTTTCATATTTGAGAAGGTATGTATTAAAAATAATTTACAAGTGTCACTTCCGATGTATTCAATTCTCTTTTTAAATTTTTTTTAGAACATGGCATCCATCTCTGAAAATGGCAAAACATCTCTATGTATCAAAAATAATTTCCAAGTACCATTTCCAGTGTATTCTCTTTGTTTTTTTTTTTTTTTGCTTGGAACATGGTATCGAGCTCTGACAACAAGTGGAACCTGTGTTTTTTGGTTAGGGGTGACTCTCTCAAATATATTACCTTAAGGCAAATATGTGTTCTTAACATGAATATAAGCTTTGGCAATGTGATTATGTGTTTGCTTTTATGCCTATAAATTCGTTGAGGGCATTCATTAGCTGGCCCAGGGAACTAACTCAACTTCCCTATATCACTATACAAATTTGAATTTGTTAATTAAATATGAAATTCCTATGCTAGTTTCAAAGCTAGTTCATCTTTCTAAATGGGTCTAAATTCTATTCAATTTGTTGTGCAGGAAATGTATGATTATAGAGACTTTTTGAGTATATACTTTTCCAGTTTGTATTCCTGTTTATGTGCTCTTGTTACTATTCAATGCTAGAATAGTAATTATCAACACAATAAAAGGGTTGCAATATTGTTTCCTTGCAAATGCGCAGATTATAATGCTACTTATATTGATGTAGTGAAGAGCCTTCTATATGGAATGGGTAGAATTGGAAAGAAGGATACGGTATGTGTGCTTGTTTAATTATTTTTACATTTAGATGTTAAATATTCAAGTTTAGTACAACTTATTACATTTAGATCTTAAATATTCAAGTTTAGTACAACTTGTTTTAGAAATGAAGCCAATGAATTTTTGTCATAATATTTTCATAATTTTAGTCATAATCTTTTTATAATTTTAATGTTTGCAATGGAGCTACCTTGTCAAAATAACACATTTTTAGAAAAGCTCTATAGGAGAAGATTAATTTTTCAAACGATATTGCAAACGATGTAAAAAGTAGTATAAATTAACATGTTTTTATTTTGACAAGTTTTTAGAAAAGCTTTATAGGAGAAGATTAATTTTGCAAACCATGTAAAAGTAGTATAAATTAACACGTTTTTAGAAAAGCTCTATAGGAGAAGCTTAATTTTGCAAACCATGTAAAAGTAGTTTAAATCAACGATTTTGTCAATACTTATGTTGTGAATAATTATGGCATGTTATGCTCTATAGAAAAAATTAAATTCTCTACATATGCATCTTCAGAGTTGTGAAATTGTATTTACACCAAAAAGAAAAAAGTAATGTAATTGTCATTTCGAAATTGTAACACTATCATATACCCGCATGGCATTTATTAATCAACCATTTTGTGAATAGTTATGGTGTGTTATGCTTTATAGAAAAATTTAAACTCCCTGCATCAACATCTTTAAATTTCTAAAATTGTATTTACCAAAAAAAGAAAAAAAAAAATAATGTAATTGTCATTTCAAAACTGTAGGACTATAATATACCAGCATGGCATGTGGTCCTATACTCCCATTACATGTTTCATATTTCATTGATGTCACCCATGGCTTTGTATGTTCGCTATATCTAGAAATTGCCTTCCTGTCTGTTGACATAATTTGCGGGCTTGTAAGTTGGCTATATCTAGAAACACCCTTCCTATCCGTTGACATAATATGTGAGTTGGCCATATCCAGAAACCCACTTCCTGTCTGTTGACATAATACATGGGTTTGTAAGTTGGCTATATCTAGAAATCCCCTTCCTCTCTGTTGACATAATCTATGAGTTGGCCATATCTAGAAAGTCATTTCCTCTCTATTGACATAATATGGGGTTGACAACACACGTGGGAATACTTGCAAATCCAAAACAAGCATTTTGTTGATTCCAGGGGTTTAGAGCATTTCCAGAAGCATTTTGTTGATTTTGAGACTATTTAATCGATTTCAAACACCAAAACTCAAAGACATTTAGTTGATTTTGGGGTTTAGAGAATTTTGTTGATTTTGCCTAGCTGAGTAATTTTTCAGAGGCAGTTGTCCAAATTTTCACCACTACATTGCAGCCATCTACTCCGCATATATGTGAAATGCACAGAAGACCTAGACCTAGCAGGGAACTGACCATAAAATCACCACATAATATCCATACTATTTGATCCCCAATACTCTTCGTAGACTCAACCGAATCCATTAAACCGCCCTACAAAACATTTAACGGTCATGAATTTCTACTGATATTATGTCATTTTTCACCTTTTATGATTGGGATTTAACCTTATCCACTCTCTTTTTTTCTATTGTTGGGGATTTAACCTTAACCACTTTTTTTTATGGTTGGGATTTAACTTTAGCCAAATATTCTATTTGGTTTTTTCTTGTGCTTTTTCAATTAAATAATATTAGTTTCTTATGCTCTTCCTCGTAGCACTTCCTTGGAGCATGCGTGCTTCTTCATGTGTTTATTTTTAAGCACACACACACACATATATGATTAAATTATAAAAAAATGGAGATTAA